>PVIU01021777.1:0-30819 GCA_004026605.1 Ondatra zibethicus
GTGGGAGGGGCCGGGTAAAATAGAGGAGCCTCCCTGGTCTCTGGCTTCAGCCGCAAGGCAGGGAGGCTGGCTGACCTTTGCATGGAAATCGAGTTTCTGTCATTACATAAGACAAAATTGGATGTTTTATAGAATTACAATCATGTGTTGTGAGCTGAAGTGGCCCATGGAGCTTTAATGAGCTAAAACTGACCAGGAAAGTCACGGACTTGCCCACTTTGTGTCTGGGTACAGAAGGAAACCCAGACACAGTGAGTGGACACACAGTCAAGAGGAAACAAGAGCAGGTAGCCTTGTGGTGGTTTCCACAGTCCTGAGAGCTCCTTGCTTCGTTCCCCAGCTCCCCTCACCTCAGGCTTCCTGCTCAAACTTGCGTGAGGGGCAGATAACCTCATAGATGCATGGAGTCCCGTGGAAGAAGCAATGTTCCTTCATCAGGGGCAGGATCAGTTCCCGCCAATGGAGGACCCCCTAGCTGTATCAGGGTATTAGGATCAGTTCCCGTCAATGGAGGACTGCCTAGCTGTATCAGAGTACTTGGTGGCACAGGAAGACAGCGACACAGCTCGAAGAAAAGGGCGGGTTTCAAAGAACCAAGCGAGACACCACTCAACTGGGGTGTTTTTCATTGAAAATGATCTAACCAGACACACACACACACACACACATGAGCGCACACACATACACATGTGCACACACACATGCGCACACACACACAGTGGTGGTGGGTGGGCATTGCACATTTACAATGGCTTGTGATGGGGGAAGCAGGCACACATGTGCATGTGGAAGTCACATGTGAGCCTCAGGTGCCAATCCTCTGGCAGCATTTCACCTTGTTTTGTTTTGTTTTGTTTTCCCACTGGAACCTGGGACTCAACAATTAGGCCAGACTCCCAGGCCAGCAAGCCCCCAGAAATCTGTCTCCACCTCCTTAGTGCTGGGATTACAACACACACCACCACACCTGGCTTTTTGTGGGGGCTCTGAGGACTGAACTTATGTCCTCACGCTTGCAAGCAAGCACTTTACTAACTGACCCATCTCAGCAGCCCCTACACAACACAATATTTACAAAGGTGGCCAATCTATAGAAACGGTGAATATGATGCTGATTTTGTCTAATTTTTTCCTACCATACATCTGTGCTGACTTTGTCATGATATTTTATTTTTAATCAAGGAGAGATATATAACATCTCTAGAAAGCTCCTGCAGCTGTCTTTGACTGTACCAAGTATTGTAAAATACCAGAGCCACTCCACCTGTGGGCACTGCCAATCTTTTCTTCCTCAAAGGTAAATTCTAAAGAAGCTACTGGGCCATGAAGACCAGCTCCAGCGTGAGAGCCTGGGACCCTTGTAGCCTCTCTCAGATGTCACCTTCCATTGCTCTGTGGCAAGCAGCTGATGTGGTAGTACCCAGGGACTTCTGGAACCTCTGGGTTACTCAGGCTGGCTCTGTGGGATGCAGGATGACCTCTCCCACATGGCAGGGGTTGTGACAAGAACCCAATCAGCATTCAGGAAAGCCTCCGGGGTGGGGGTGGAGGGTCCTGTTGAGAAACTTGGCAACTCTTCTTAAGGGACAACACCACCACTGGAGATGGACTGGGACAAAGGACTCACAGGCAGCGTCGAGACAGTGGTCACCTCTATCTCCCTCGGGTTCAGACGAGCATTTGCAGCCCCATCTCCCCTAAACACTGCTTCAGGGCCAAAAGAAGCCCATGTCTGTCTGAGCAGAACATGTAAAAGCAGGAGAAACTGTATTTAACAATATCTATGCTTCTCTGGAAAGGCCCAGCAATTCCACTTCTAGGATAAACAGTCAAAAGAAATGGAAACACACACACGAGAGGGAGAGAGAGGGAGAGAGAGAGAGAGAGAGAGAGAGAGAGAGAGAGAGAGAGAGAGAGAATTTTCATAGCATAATTATTCACAATAACCAAAAGGTGGACACAATTCAAATGGGAGATTAAATAGACTGTGTCATTACCCACACAGTGTAATATTCAGCAATAAAAAGAATAAAACACAGACAAATGCTACCACATGGCTGCACTCTGAGAAAAGGCTAAGTGAAAGAAGCTGCTACCAAAATACCACATGTTGTATGAAGCGTCCAGATTAGGCAAGTTCAAGAGATAAAGCAGATCTGTAGTTGTCAAAGTCTCAGAGTAGCAAGCAAGGGTAAGAGAGGAAAATACTAAAAATGTAAGGAGTGGGGATGGTTTCATCACTCCGTGAGTATACTAAGCCACAAAACTGTGGCTTGTACGGTATTAATGATGATTGGTCTCAGTTATCAGTGTGGGAGACGGACTCTAGACACGGCCACGGGGGACTTTCTTGGTTAGCTTAATTGAAGTGGGAAGATCTACTCACTCTGGGCGGCACCATTCCCTTGGCTGGGATCCTGGACTGAATAAAAAAGGAGAAAATAAGTTGAACACAAGCATTTATTACTCTTGTTTCTTGGCTGCAAGTGAAGCTGCCTACAGTTCCTTGGGCTGTGACTTCCTCACCATGAAGGAACTGTGACTAAAATAACCAAAAAGAAAAAAAAGACAACAAAACAAAACAAACAAACAAAAAACCCTTCCTAACTTGTCTTTGTCACAGGATTTTATCATAGCAACTGGGAAAGTAACCAAGACACGTGTGTGTGTGTGTGTGTGTGTGTGTGTGTGTGTGTGTGTGTGTGTGTGTACAGATCCACTTTCTTGAACTTATTATTATTTATAGCACAGTAAAGTTTTGTTGGAGGGACATTGTCTTGCACCATTTATTCTACAAAGTGAGGATGAGATTCGGCATTGGTAGATGATGCTACTGAGACACTGAAGTCAATTTCACAATCTATTCTCATCACTTTTCTATCATCTCACATCCCAACTCCTAAATATTGCCCAGCGTTTGCCAGTTGTGCCGCCAGCTCCCCAAGGAAAGCACCACGCACCCCCATGATAGGCTAAGAACACTCTTGAGCATAAAGCTGAATCTTGAGGAGTTCGTAATATAACTACCATATGGGATCATATTTTTCTCCTTTCATGGCAGCTGCCACCATAATTCTGAAAGGCTTGTAACAGCATGCTGATACAACACAGAGAGAATCAGAGACACCCTCAATCTATGGGTGTCTCAAAACAGGCCTAGCACGGCAACCTGTACCAGATGCCTGCCTCTCCGAGCCTCGCTCAGCCAGAGTCAGGTTGGCACAGGGTTGACACTAAGAGCGGACACTCTCTGGAGGGAGTTGGGGGGGAGGGGGCCGCCAAGTTTGTTATGTTTTGGTGAAGTGGCTGGTGTCAAAAAAGTCAGGGAAATAAAAAGTCAGTGTCAAGCTGTCTTCTACCTTCTCTGTGTGCAATTTCCTAGAGCGGCCATGACATTGGATTTAGACATTAGTTGATAAAGTCTACAAGTCACGACTAAGAGTGAGAGTTGGGGCAAGCATCTGCCTAGCTGTAAGGACTGAACAAGTGACCCCACTCCGACGCACACAAACCCTTCTGTGGGGAAGAGGGTCACAACAGTAGTGCTGAAGTGTCAGTTCTATAAGACAGTTCATACAAAGCTTTCAGCCACAGCTCAGCAAACAGTAGCCACAGAAAGGATGGCTGCTATCACTTCCTAAGAGAAAAGATTGGTGACAGTCACGAGGACAAACTGCCAGTTCACAAGCCATCCTGACATTGGCCTACAAGCAGCATACTATACTTAATGAGGTAGTGTCGGAGAATTGGGGAATACAACATGGACGGTATATTATCTGAGGAAAAGAGGAAGCCCATGGAGGAGTTTATGCAAATTTCTTTGCAAATCAGAGGACAGGGGTTCGCTACCATTTGAAGGAAATACGTCGCCCAGGAGTAGCATGAGCATGTGGGGAGTGGCCGAGAACTGTGTTGGAAAAGCAAACTAGACCCTGGTAGCGACTGAGGAAATCTCCTCATGGTGGCATTAACAGTGATCGGTACACGGCTGATGCTGAGTTTACGATTTTAGAAACGTCTTCCGAGGAGAGACTAGAGATCTGTGGATTTTGGTTTGTTGTTAAAAACCACACTAGCCACTTCAACCACAACCACAACCACGGGAAGGCTGACTACCGTCAATGACCGTTACCCAGGTTTAAGGAAGGGACTGGGAAACAATGATGCTGGGGAGAACCTAGCAGGTGCTGGGAGAATAACACAATTTCTCAAGGCAGCAGATGCCCACGTGCCACGGGATCCAGTAACCGCCCATCAGATGGTAATTATAGCTGGACTGGGGAAGAACAGCCCAGATGAAAAGGGGCAATTCAAAGGGTAACTGAATGCCAGCCAGTGACATCTTCTTGAGATCACATACCGGGAAAGGGCGGGCCAACATTTAGCTCTGGGGGTGGGGGTGGGGAGCTTAGAAACACTGCCAGTTTTCCTTGTAGAAGGACAAAGAGAGATGTGGAGAAAACAAACACAGAGAATCCAAATGGAGGCCTCCAAAGAAGTTAGTCTGGATTTCATCAGACTGTCAATAACATCAGAGCTGATCACTGCGAAAGTATGATTTCTCAGGAGGGGAAGGATATCATACATCCATTCTAAGAACACCATAAATCAAGGTGAAGAAGAAATAGAATAGACCATCAAGAACTTTGGTGAATAATAAAGATAGTGAATTTCTGGAGTTTATCATTATAAATCATTGCTACTTAAATACCCCAAGAGGAAGCAGGACCTGGGACATGAAGTACAGACACAGGTTCTACAGACATAGGTTCAATCCTGGATTGAGTCTTAGCTTTTACTATCCTTCCCCCTCCCCCATCTACCTCCATTAATACTCTAAGTAAGGGGCAGGGGAGATGGCTCTGACAGAGGACCTGGATTCAGTTCCCCCGGCACCCACGTGGAGGCTCACAACTGTTTGTAACTCCAGCTCCAGGGGATCCAGCGCTCTCTTCTGGTTTCCGTAGGTACTGCATGCTTATGGTGCATAGACTTACACGCAGGCAAAATACCCAAACACATAAAAGAAATAAATTAAACAGAAAATAAATATACTGTAATGTAAACTGTAAGTCTACTGACAGCTTCCCCAAGAGTAGTGACAGTAATAGAGTCAACTCAAAATCCCTCTAGGGCGCCGCAGGCAGGAAAGAAAAACAAAGGCTTCTCCACAGATCTCCTAAGTAAGAGAAAGGCAACTCGCTCCAATCTTTAGTTTGTCTGCACAAAGAATTCGGGCAAATTTTGAGTATTTCTAAGGATCACAGTGTACATGATGGTGAGCTATGATGACCCGTTTAATAAGTTCCCAAGACAATAGCTCAGAACATAAGTGCATAGACCAAGATGGCTCATTCAAACTGGATGGGAATCTTCCAGACCTATCGCGCAGATTATGATCTTGACCAGGAAACGCCTTCTCTCTTCTCCGTGAACTCCTACTGCTCAGCTGGAGAGATATTATTGTGACTCTTGGGAACCAGCTTCTAGAAGTTGTGAGAAAATGAATGCCTTCAGGTGCTTTCCCATGGCCTGCTCAGAAGTGAGCTGTCGGTTGGGAGAAGCGCCTGGGAAGGTGCATACTCGAAGCAGGCAGAAGTTCCGTGGCCTCAGGGTGGGGAGGAGAGGGCACACTGCTCTACCCGTACAGAGATGAATCTCAATCATGGCTGCCTTGTGCCAGATTCAAACTGGCAACCCACCGAGATGAAACGCGGTCTATCCCATTCCTCATGCCTGGAGTGATCCGTCCCCTGGAAGATCGGCTTCCCAGATGAAAGCAAGGGGATGGCCACGCAGAGATGCGCTAAGCATGGTAAAAGGCATAAGCAGCAAGTGGCTGGAGAGAAGTGGAACCACGGGGCTGGGGAAGCTGATACATGTGGCAGACGGATGTGAGACTCACAGGGGAAACGGAAGAAATGGTGACTGCTCAGCCCTGCATAGCTCGGCAATAGGAATTCTAGTTCTCTTCTCAGATAGGGATGTACTTGGGCTCAACTTTTCTCAGACAATTTGCTAAAAATGTTGAACTCATCTAAAATGTTTTTTTTTAAAGAGAAAAAAACAATTTTAAATGATATAAATCAGCACCTCAAGTTTTGGATATTTAGGTCCATTCTATGTGGGTTATAATGTTGTTGATCCTTTGAATAGGATCTTTACACTTTCAAAATTGTTACTCCAATTTAGTGTCGCTACTGTGTTTGTTTGAGGAAGTGCTGGAGATCAAAGAGAAGACTGCGCACACTCTAGACAAATGTTCTTCCACTGAGCTGTGGCCCCAGCCCAGACACTATTCACTGGTCTTGAAACCCCCACACCTGTTCATTTTATGCAAAGTTGATGATCTAACTCCAGGCACTGTACAGGCTAAATGCCACTTTTCCCAATCCCCTAAGTAAATGTTCATTTCACTAAAATACATATCAAGGTTGGATGTAGTCAGTAATGGTAGATGCACCTCTTAGTCAGAATTCACCAACACTATTGACACCACAGGACTAGGATTGTGCAACAGGCAAATATCTGCACCATCGTTTTTCTCACTGGCCCATTGAGGGGTTTTCTTCCTGGAACCCAGGTTTAAACTATCCGTCTCCCTTGTGCCTCAACATGTGCCAGGGCTCTAGGAGGAGGAGGAGTCACACATCCTGACATGAGCAGGGAAAAGGTTACTACATGTAAGCAATGATTTCAAATCACGTCAACCTCAGAAGTAATGCTAGGATCATTTTTAACGAAACAATATGTTTTCTCTCCACCTGGGGCTCCGGCTCATCTCAACGTGGCTCAGTTCCAGAGGTTCCCGGAGGCAGGCAGAGGACAGGCAGGAGCGTCTTGCATGCTTGGAACAATATGCTCATGCTCCATGCAACAGCTCTGCATGCCTCCCCGACAGCCTGAACACCCTGGCTCATTCCATGAAAGTGCTGGTTGAAGTCACGGGAGCCCCAATAACACAAAAGGCCCAGCCCTGTCTGCGTGAAGGCATGTAGTCAATGGTTGCAAAGGTATGACATCTGTCATCTTTACCGGATCTGGTATATACACTGCAAAGCATCATCTGGTGAGATCACACACACACACACACACACACACACACACACACACACACACACACACACACGTACGTGCTTCTAATCAGAATTATGGAAGCTGTTTCCGAGACAGATACAGCATACAGCTGCTTTCTCTGACCCTAAAATGCCATCTTTACACCAAGTTGGATGTCTGGTTCCAGGATGTCCCAATGCTTCAGGGCCCTGGTCCTCCCAGGCCCCTGTATATCTCACTTTCAGAGCGCAGTGGCCCCTGACACTAAGAACATGCCCATAGACTGATAATACGAAGAATCTGCCCATGGTGTTTGCTTCCAGATGATACTGGAGGAAGGGGGAGCAAGTGGGGAGAAGGAAGATACCAACTGGCCAAGAAAAGAAAATGACTGTCTCCATGCTGTGCACATGGAGAGTTTTAAGGGCTCTATAACAGGCCCCAGGATTGCAAACATGGTACAAGCAGATCTACCCTTCCTGCTTCTCTCTCACTTGCTAAATTGTTACATTACATTCCTGCTAGCCATCAAGGTCCATTCACTTATTTAGCTACTTCCTTATGCCTAACTCATTCCTGAGGCTGATCACTGAGGTCCAGCTACCAAAACACCAAGGTCCAGCAGCCAAAACTCATTATTTGGCTACACTGACTAACAGTCCCATCAGGCCTTACCAACTCATCCTAACATAGACGTCCCCTTTTCTCCTTGGAAACCACTCCTGCAGGCTCACCAGCTGCTGTCTTTGCCCTGCCCAGAGGCGACCCCCCCATAGCTTGTCCCCTCAGGTGTGGTCTCTGCTTATGTGGAGGCCTCTTCAGATTTCCACACTCCTCAAGGTATGGTTCGCAATGAAAAGTCATGTGTGAACTGGTCTATGAAGACCTAAGCACATGGAAGTTTCTAGTAATTCAACAGAGTAATTCTATGTCTGCATAATCTAACAGTACATAACTGAACTTGGATTTTGTCTGCCTTTGCATTTTAAATCTTATTTTTCCAGGAATTAATTTTGCTAAAACTATGACAGACTGAAATCTGGAAAAGACAGTAAGGGAAAGTTCTCTCATGGCAGGGGGTGGGGGGAGAGGGAACTATGTTCTATATGATTGTATCTGCTTACCACCTTCCATGGTAAAAACTTAAAAAATAAATAAAACCAACCTGCTGTTCATTTTCTGTCTCTCCTCAAATACAGACGCAGAATTGTTAGAAAATAAATACAAACTTTGTTATTTTACTAATACAAGATCCTGTCAGACTTGAAGCAGCCTCAGAGAACTGAAGCCTCTGGACTGGGGTGGCCACCCCTGTGTGAAGCCGAGCTGGGGGTGTCATTCATACGTTCTCTGTGAAGAGATCCCTCAACTCTGAGCAACAGCTCCTGGATTTAATGTTTGAAATGTTTGAACTTCCACTGTCCCATTTTAGCTTTTAGGAAGAGCAAATCTTAGCCACTAAGACATTTTGCTTTTAAACTCAAAGGACCGAGAACACTGGGAGCCTACATGTTGATTCCATTTTCCATTTAAATTACAACAATCACAAAAACTGGCTGTGTCTTCACATACATGAACATTGACACGCAGGTACTAGGCCCTTTTCTTGTCTGGTCATAAAGGCATTCCAGGACTAGTTTTTACCTCAAGGTGGGTAAAATAAACAAGCCTGTTACTCATTTTGACATCCCACAGGAGTTTTTATGCAAGTATTAAAAAAAAAAAACACCAACTTAAGAACAAACACCTCCAACATGACATTTCTGTGGCAGCTTTGTCCTAACAGCAAGAAGACCACTGAATGACTTAAAAGCAAGCAATCAATTAAAAGGGGGATTCTTCTGAGGGCAGGGAACGAAGATAAAATATGCTGGGGGGTGCGGATGGCTCTAGGCCACTCATTTGTCTAAGGACCAGCAACAACACACAGGGTGTCCCTGCTGAATCCTCTGAAGGAGGATGTGGCTACTGTTTTAGGCTTACAGTGAAATAACCACTTGAGGGCAAGGCTGCGGGGAGCCCTTGCAGGGTGCCGCCTGTAAGGGTATGAGCGCCAGGTTCCCTGTAATTAAGAAGCAGCCTGCTCAGTGAAGACAGGGCTGCCACCCCATCTGCCAAGCCCGCGGGAGCTGGCACCGTGCCTCCCTGCCTGCCACCCTGCTACCCACCTGATCCTTGGAGACCTCCTTTGATGGAGCGTTTATGCCAAGCTTTTCCAGAGGATAGACAATCTGTCGTCGTGGTCGCACGGGAACCAAGTAATGAAGGGCAGATGTCAGGGAGTGGGCGTATGAGTTCTGGATCTGAAAGACAGCAATCTCTACTTTAGGGGAGAGAATGTCAGAGGCGCACAGCGCAGATGTCTGCATGCTGCTTGACAAATACAAAACTCTTCACTCGGCCAAGTCAGAGAGGGGAGGGAAAAAAATCAGCAAATAAACAAACATACTCTTCGAGCAGAGGAATGAATTGTAGATAATGCCTGACACTAATGAAGATAATTACGAGAGTAATTACATTACTATCTCTGTGGGAATGACAGATAAACAAGTGGTTTGGTTTATGGGATTTTTCAGTACAAGTATTTCCCCCAGGAGAATATTCTTCTCCATAGTGATCGTGAATCAGCTTGATTTGACCCCATTAAGCTGTGTTATCCGAGTCCTGTTAACCTCTGTGTGTCTGGCACAAGCTGCCTTAACACACGTAGATAAAAATGCCACCCAGGGGGCAGCATAGGCCAGATGTGAAAGCACTCAGGCAACTTCACTGGGGCTTTTAAAAAAAAATGAAATAAGGGTCTTAGAATGAAGGAATAAAACTGGAAAGTGGGGATAGAGAAGAGGATCAAATAATTTTGATTTTTATTATGACAAAGTTACGAACTGGATTTATGCTTGTTGAAAGAGATAAATAATTTTTACAACAGTGCCTTAAATATTAATTTTATCTAGTTTTTAAAACTTGACAGAGAACAGTGACTCTCACATTTATGAAATCTTGGGAATTATAAAGAAAGAAAAAGAAACTCAGGGCCAAGAAACCATTTCACCCTTATCACAGTTAGGGTTTCTATTGCTGCAATGAAAAACCATTGCCAAAAAGCAAGTTGGAGAGGAAAGGGTTTATTTGGCTTACACTTTCATATCATAATAGAAGGAAGCCAGGACAGCAACTTAAACAGGGCAGGAACCTAGAGGCAGGAGCTGGTGCGGAGGCCGTGGAGGAGCGCTGCTTTACTGGCTGGTTTAGCCCACCTTCTTACAGAAGCCAGGACCAGCAGCCCAGGGATGGCACCACCCACCATGGACTGAGACCTCCCACACTGATCACTAAATGAGAAAATGCCATACAGCTGGATCACATGGAGGCCTTTCCTCAGCTGAGGCTCCTTTCTCTGAGGACTCTAGCTTGTATCAAGTTGACACACAAAACCAACCAGTACAACCCTCAAGTGTAAAACTGTGAAGAAGCCAAACTGGAAAGATGTATCTACTTATTGAATCAAAGCTAGAGAGAAAAAGTAAAGCAGAATGTTAGATGTATCTTAATAAATCTAATAGTTTGCATATGACTTGTGTGCCATTTTAAAGTAGCCATGGACATTTATATCGGCTTCCATGAGAGCTTTCGTTTGTTTGTTTTTGTTTCTTTCAAGACAGGATTTCTCTGTGTATCAGCCCTAGCTGTCCTGGAACTAATTCTGTAGACCAGACTGGCCTCAAACTCACAGAGATCCGCCTGACTCTGTCTTCCGAGTGCTGGGATGAAAGGCGTGCACCACCACTGCCCGGCCAGAAGAGCTTTCGAAAATCCTTCACCACTGCACCTCACACCCTGACTTCACACGTTACTGAAAATCAGAACCCAGGAAACCCTTGCCAGAGTGCGGTTTGCATGTCTGTGAATGTCTATGTCAGCGGTTCTCAACCTTTCTAAGGCTGTGACCCTTTAATACAGTTTCTCAAGTTGTGGAGACCCCTCAATCATAAAATTATTTTCATTGCTCCTCCATAACTGTAATTTTGCTACTATTATGAATTGTCATGTAAATATCTGACATACTGGATAGCTGATATTTGATCCCCAGAGGGGTCGTGACCCACAGGATGAGAACCACTGGTCTACATCCTGATGGAGATGTTTGCATGAGGTAAAGAGAAAGCCACTGCCATAGTGAGATACAGGCAGCTCAATTTCACTTGCTAGAAGCCTTGGGGCAGAATTTGGGAATTCTCACTCAAATGACTTGGGACGGTGTCTTGCTCTTGTCTTACAGGTATATGTGTAAATCAATTGGCAGTGTGACTAAGGAAACCTGTTTCCAAATGTGCTTTGCGGCTTTCCAAGCAGCATGTCCCTAACTCCACACTTCTTGAAAAGCAGACACAGGCGCAATGAAATGCCCGGGATGTCTTTACTGTGGACACAGTGCACTTTGCTCTTGACATGCCATATCCAGGCAGCATGGCAAATAGAAACTAAGAATTTAATATCACACCTGGAAGGTCACACAGTTGGTATTCAGTCAAGCGTAAAGTGAAGGAAATTGTTTGGGGCTAGGGTTTTCCTGTACAACTGTTATCTTCTGGGTCATTAATCATCTTGCTGGCCTGCTACATTTTACAGGGGAAACAAGCACCAAAACAAAACAAAACCTCACTGAAGCAGGGTCCACAGCTCACAACAACTCTTTTCCATGTTTCTCTCCCTTCTTTCCCACAGGCATTCCTCCAGATGGCTTTTGTTTAAGATTATACACGGGCACAATTATTATAATAAATGTATGTGCTAATGCACTCACAGATTGTCTAAGAAATACTCTGGCAAGTAAGAGCATCTGAAAATTCCCCTTAGTTCCTCATGGACACTGAGGAAAAGGGTGACAGTGTCAAGGGCTCTCAGCAGAATGTGGAAAAAGCTTGAGGTCATGACCCAGAACTGAGGGGACAACTTCTACTCAACCTAGAAGTTGAAACCCATCACCTTGAAAGTACACACCAGGTTGGGGACCACCGTTAGTGACCAAGGGACCAGTTTTCAGATTCCCCACGGGAATCTGGCCTAAATCACACTTACCTGTGAAACGTCCAGGTTACAGTATGTGAGTAGGTGGCGGTGTCTGCATGTGTATATCAGTAGCTCCTATGAGATACAGCTTGAGAAAGGAAAGGCAAAGGCACAGCCTGCATGGTACAACGTGCACTCCTGAGCACTAACGCAGGATAAGAGGAGGAAGTGAAGGTGAGATGAGCTGGTGTTTGGAGGGATATAAGCAACATGTGCACGGTAGGTCTCTGCTTCTGTGTGACTCAACGGAAATATAGCAAGCATTAGATGGAACAGCATAGGTATTCCCTATAACAGAGTTCCATTACAATTGTACGTCTCCACCGTTCATCCATTATTTTTATGGAAATGGTAATAAATTTTATTCAGAACGCACTGTATAGCACACCAATTTTATGGTGGAACTACTTTATTTTACTCATTTCCGTAGGGTTCTTTGTTTCAAAGAACATGATAGCATCATTTTGGCCTTACACCATAAGAAATAATTTGCTGCTTATGTCTTGTTCAGCTAGAGTTTTCGGTTGCCATTTTGTCAATATAGGAAAACCAACGAATTTGTCTAATTACATTGGTTCTTGTTGTTTCAAAAACTGGAAGCCTCCTGGACCTTGACCACAGTGAAGCAAATGGCCTAATCAAATACGGCCCATGGAGACTCAGCTGCATGCTACAGTCAAAGTCCTCACGAGCAGAACAAACAAGACACAGTGCATGCAGGACGTCACCATGCACACCTACGCGCATGCCAGGCCCTTACCTTGCTCTCCCGGGATTGTGGGTATACGGGGTAGTAGAGACATGACTTATAGCCTAAGCGAAGGATCTCCTTCAGGAAAAACTTGGTGTAGTGTCGGAAAATAGGGTTCAGGGCAAAATGGTGCAAGCGCCCATGTTCTTCTTGCTGGTGGTGGCTGAAGTAGATGAAATCCTCGATGTTATAATGAGATCGTATGTACTCTATATCCTAGAGAAGAGGCAGAGGAAGGATGTTTCAAACCAATTGCCTGTGTGCATGCTGTGATAAACAGCTATGCAAAAAGTCCCTAAGTGGGACTGGGGAATAGCTTACTTGGTAAAGTTCTTCCCATTCAAACATGAGGACCTTAACTGATCCCTAGAACCCATGCCAAAAAAAGTCTGCTGTGCTGTGCTCCAATCCCAGGGCTGGGGAGATGGAGACGGGGTCCCTGGAGCTCATGGGCCACCCAGCCTCATTCAGCAAAGAGCAGGCCAGTTAGAGAGTCTGTCTTGGAAAACAAGGTGGACGGCTTCTGAGAAACAACACCTGAGGCTGTGCTTTTGCTTCCCCATGCATGAACATATCCACCCACACACGGATAAACACACACACATACACACACACACAATTTTTAAAAATTGCTTCAAGTGCAATAGTGAAAAGTGTGTTTCTTCCATTATTCATCGTCTCATCTTATGTTTGCAGTACTGGGGGTTGAGCTGAGAGCCTTGTGCATGCTTGGCCAGTGCTCTACCCCTGAGCTACATCCACAGCCTTGGTTATTGAGGCTGGGTCTCTCTAAGGGAGCTCAGGCTCATCTTGAACTCACTATGTAAGCAAGGCTAGCCTAGAACTAGTGATCCCCCTGCCTCAGCCTCCTGAGCTCCGGGATTACAGGTTTACACACAGTGCCATGCTTGGCTTACTGACTCTTTTAAAACAGAAAGTGTATGCTTATTCGGGTGATCTGTCTGTGGAAGATGGCTAAAGAGTTTTGTTCTTCTGTTTTTGGCTGTTGCCAACATAGCAAGCCTTAGGTTCCTGGTCAGGTTAGGCATAGCAGTCTCATCACATTTCTGGGCACAAGGAGCACCAGTGGGCCAGTGCAAGTGACTGAGCACAAGTATCTAAGAGTCAGTAGACAGGCTCACTGGTCTCCTGGATTTGTTACCGATCACCGGCTAGTGCGGGAATGTCCCATCTCGGAGTTATACCCATTAGTACACAACTTGGCTGGGAAGAAAGAACCCTGGCAGAGCATCCCTTCCTCTGCTCCTGTGATAGGTAAGGGGTTTATGCAATAGGAGGCAATTTAAGGAACTCAAGAGTGTTTCCTCGGAGAGGAAAACCCTGGGCACGATGCTCCTGTCTTCATGGGCCTTTGTCTCTTCACACTACAGTGGAATTGGGACTCATGTGTGCTAACTGTGCACTGTGCAGCCTGACCTCCTTCACCTCTCTAGTGCACACCATTGAGAGCAGGGAAGGAAGAGGGATAATGCAAAGTACATGTGACTGTCCCTGATGACAGGAAAATTCATTTTTGACAAATATGGCCTCCAAGTGTCTACTGTAAACCCATTGAGTGCAAATCCAAACATAGTATAAATAACAGCCACACCAAATGAAAAATCAAACCAAATGCAGATGGAAAAACACAGTTTCAAGAACAGAGACTGAAGAATATAAAGAACTCAATTTGATCTGTGTCCAGCAAGCTTGTGACAGCTCTCAATATGCATACAAATGCCCCCTCCCTAGCCCACCAGCGCCCAGCTTCTGTTCCAAAGTATAGCAGAAATTGCAACCACCCAGCAAGTGGTGGCACCCCAGAGCAATTCTGGCAGCCTTTCAATCTTCATTGACCCTGTAATGGCTTTTATACCAAAAGACTTTAATTACCAAGGCAACATTGCTCATTATAAAATAAAAAGAGTGATATAGGCAAGACTGAGAAATCATTGAAAAGGAAAAGGCAGGGAGCTAATAGGGGTCATTAACTTCAAAACAGCAGATGGGCCACATGCATCTAGTTTTACTTTTATCCCAAGTCCCTTAAATAAAAAGAATATTTTTATTTAGATTTTTTTATTTAAATTTTCTATAAAGAATAATGGGGTGGAAGAGAGGCAAGCGTGTAAGGCAGTGTTACCTTGAAAGGAAACTTTATGGCTTGGTTAAACCTTCTTACCTGGGTGCACACTGGGTTCCTGCCTGCCTATTGCTACTACATTCAAGAGTACAAGTGGAAGTCAAAGAATGGATGCCAACCTCCCAACTGGTCAGATGGGTAGCCCTGCCAGTAGCAGTGGAGAAAAAGTGGAGAGCTGCATCCATGCCAGCCACCCACACTGGCGATTCAATCTTTCATTCATGACACTAATATGACAGACAATGAGAGGGTAGAGACATGACTTGCTACAGTGAGGAAAGGGATAATTCAGATGACAGGGGAGAATTTTCAAATCAATGTAATGCCTTCATAGGTCCCCGAAATAAATCTTGCTTATAACATAATTTGACATCAAGAAGAAACTGTAAGTGAATAAGGGAAAGGCATGGAAGTTAAATATAGGAACTCTAAGACAGAGATTCCAAAAGAAGACCTGGATATATTATAATCATAGTCAGAGACTGAATTAGAAGGTCAGAAAACTAATGTCAAGAAAATATTTTCAAGTAACAAGTAAGAAATACATTTATTAGGAACCCCAGGTAAGACAGCACCTTCTGCCCTCTAACACTTCTCAAAGCCTGCCATCAAAACCAGACTGCACTGCGTCCCCCGGGCTCCATGCTAGGGCCCACAGCCCGGGCAGCTGTATCGAAGGCCAGAGTGGTCCTAGCAATTCCAGGGAAGACATTGCCCATTGCCCACAAAATCCCTTAAAGTCTGTCCAAAAATCCCAAACTGCACCCTCTCCAGGGCCCCATACTAGGGACCAAATACCCTGCAACCTTAAGGGAGGCCAGGCTGGTCCTAAGAATCCCAGGTAAAACACTGCCCATGGCCTACAAAACCCCTTTCAGCCTGCTCAACAACCCCAGACTACACACATTGCCCCAATCCCCCCACCCCCTCTCCATATACTGGTCTACAACGTTAGAAGAAGACTTCCACTTTACCAGAAGCCAGGTCAGATCTAGGGACCCCTTTCCCCCAAACCTCAGAGAGGATATCCTACTGGACCTGAAGGCATGCTAGTTACCAGAACCCTTGGCTCTTTAAATCATAATACCAGAGAAGAAAGAGAAACCAAGGAATAAAACACCCATACAACAAAGACAAATGCAGAAATCAACACCTAAATCCAGTTGCCTAAATGCCAGTGTAAGAACACAATCAAAACAGAAAGGGCAGTATGATATCACCAGAGCCCAGTTATCCTACAACAGCAAGAAATGAACAATTCAACACAATTGAAGCACAAGAAAACAACTTTAAAATTACTTTATGAAAATGATAGATATCCTTAAAGATGATATGAACAAATCCCTTAAAGAAATCGAGAAAAAGACAAACAAACAAACAAAAACAAAAATTGGAAAGACTCAATAAATAAGCAAAAGAAAGCCAAGAAAAAACAATCAGGTGAAGGAAACTGTTCAAGACCTGAAATGGAAATAGAAGCAATAAAGAAAATGCAAAATGAGGGAATCCTAGAAATGGAAAATCTGGGTAAGCAAACAGGAACTATAGATGCAAACAGACCAACAGAATACAAGAGATGAAAGGGAGAATGTCAGGCATTGAAGACACATAGAGGAAATAAATTCATCTGTCAAAGAAAATGTTAAATCTAAAACATTCCTAACACAAAGCATCTAGGAAATCTGGGACACTAGGAAAAGACCAAACATAAGAATAACAGGAATAGAAGAAGGAGAAGAAACACAGCTCAAAAACCCAGAGAATATATTTAACAAAATGATAGAAGAAAAAAATCCCAGCCTAAAGAAGGACATGCTTATAAAGGTGTAAGAAGCTTACAGAACACCAAATAGATTGAGTCAGAAATGAAAATCCCTTTACTATGTAATAATAAAAACACTAAACATGCAGAACAATGCTGTGGGACAATGGTCATTTATCCTGTCACTTGTATTATTTTTAATAAAATGCTGATTGGCCAGTAGCCAGGCAAGAAGTATAGGCAGGGTGACCAGGTAGGAAGTAGAGGCAGGCCAATGAGAACAGGAGAATTCTGGGAAGAAGGAAGCTCAGTCTCATGACCCAGTCTTAGAGGAAACAAGATATGACTGCCTCACCGAAAAAGGACTGAGCCATGTGGCTAATCAGACAAGAATTATGGGCTAATGTAAGTTATAAGAATTAGTTAATAAGAAGCCTGAGCTAATGGGCCAATCAGTTTATAACTAATGTAGACCTCTGTGTGATTTCTTTGGGACTTACAACTGCAGGAACTGGGCAGGACAGAAACCTCCGTCAACAGAATGGCACCCACAGAGACAACCACATCCACAAAAAGCCTGAGAGAGCTTGGGAAGTAATTCTAGACAAAATAGAGTAAAGCATGGCTTACTGATAGCAACACTTTCTCAGGTGGGCTCTGCTTGCTAGAGGCAAGGGTTCTCATTTAAGAGAGGCTTCCTGACTCAGCATTACCTGCAAAACCTTGCAGCTCTTTAAAGAGGTACTGCCACAAAACACTTAAATGGTGTTGATGAAAAGCTGACTGCATGCTTTTTGGTGGTGGCAGGGACCTTGAAATGCCATAGAGTCGTGGCAATAAACATGGCTCCAGTCGGTACCTCTGCCATGAGGCTGGAATCTCAGAAAGCTAAGGAATGGGCTGGATCTAGCCGTCAAAGCCATGGCTTTAATCCTAGCCATATCATTTAGCAAATTAAAGACTCATGTGGTCAGAAAAAGAGAGATAAACAGTAAAGATAGATTCAAAGATGAAAAAAACCTCTAAACAGTTTACTGTGTGTTTTAAAATATATGCAGGCTTGGAGAAAAATGAAAAAAAAAAGAGGATAAAGTCCTTAAAAGAAAAAAAGAGTACTTGGGTGTGGTGGCACATATCTTTAACCCCAGCACTTGGGAGGCAGAGGCAGGCAGAGTTCAAGGACAGCCTGGTCTACAGAGTGAGTTCCAGGACAAAGATACACAGAGAAACTCTCGTCTCAAAAAGCCAAAAATTAAAAACAAAAATAAAAGAAATAGAGTTTAAAATAAAGTCACATAAAGATGGACAACATGTTATTATGTTAGTATGTTAGTTTGTTATTATGTTCTCTTTAAATTGTTTGATGGCTGAGGAAGGAGCAACAGCTGCTAAAAGATATTTGTTTATAAATGCTGCTGAATTAATTCAAGATAGGTATTTTGAAAATACCTTGACTTCATAATTGAAGTCAAAATGTATGTTACTTTGGAGAAGAGGTTTTTCTTTTGTTTCCACAGGAAATGAGAGGCTGTGGATTCATTCTGAGTAAGAAAAATCAGGTTTGATCAAGGAAGACCACCTGAGAAATCTTCAGTAGGAATGGGTGGCCCAGATGTCTGAGTTCTACATCCAGAACAGATTCAAGACTGCTGCCTGAGATGATCAAACCTCACAGGATACTCCAGTCATGACTTGATCATAATTCTGAATTTTCTTTAGGTCCCCACAAGATTATCAGCACCCCCAATCAGCAGGAAGTAGCCTGAAAAACTATGCCCACATTCCCAAAAAATGAACTATGGATATTTTTCTTTGTTTAGAATGTTGGTTACAAGTTGTTATGAATAATGGTCAGGAGAAAAGCTAAACAAAGGATATTAGATTCAGAGTTCTTGTTTTTTTTAAAGGGCGGGGTGCTGTGGGATAATGGTCATTTATCCTGTCACTTGTATTATTTTTAATAAAATGCTGATTGGCCAGTAGCCAGGCAGGAAGTATAGGCAGGATGACCAGGCAGAAAATAGAGGTGGGGCAATGAGAACAGTAGAATTCTGGAAAGAGTCAACAGAACAAAGAAAGAAAATTAAAAGCAGCAAGAAAAAAAGGCCAAATAACATATAAAGGCAGACCTATTAGAATCATACCTGACTTATCAATGGAGACACTAAATTCAAGAAGGGCCTATGGATTGATGTCTTGAAAACTCTAAGAGTCCAGGTTGCAGGTCCAAACTACTATACCCAGCAAAACTGTCAATAACCATAGACAGAGAAAACAAGATATTTCATGGCAAAGTCAAATTTAAACAATATCTATCCACAAACCCAGCTCTACAGAAGGTACTAAAAGGAAAACTCCAACACCAGGAAATTAACTACACCCACAAAAGCACAAGCAATAAATAATGTCATATCAGCAAAACACAAAGAAAGGAAATACACACACACATACCCCCACTCACATACACATACTACCACCACCAACAACAGGAAAATAACAGGAATTAACAATCTCTGGTCAATAACATTTCTTAATATCAATGACCTCAATTTTCCAATAAAAATATACAGGCTAATAGAATGGATATGAAAACAGGATCTATCATTCTGCGACATACAAGAAACATTTCTCAACATCAAAGATAGACATTACCTCAGAGTTAAGGGCTGGGAAAAGATTTTCCAACCAAATGGTTCTTAAAAGCAAGTTAGTGTAGCTATCTTAATATCTATCAAAATAGACTTCTAACCAAAATTAAAAGAGATGGAAAAGGACACTTCATATTCATCAAAGGAAAAATCCACCAAAATGATGTCTCAATTCTGAACATCTATGCCCCAAATGTAAGAATGTAATGTAAATGTAAAAGAAACATTACTAAAATTTAACTCACACATTGAAACCGACACAATAATAGTGGGAGACTTTAACACCCCATTCTCACCAATGGACAGGTCTGTCAGACAGAAAGTAAACAGAGAAATAATAGAACTAACAAACGTTATGATTCAAATGGACCTAACAGATATCTTCACCCAAAGACAAAAGAAAATACATTCTCAGTAACTCAAAACTGACCATATACTTGGCCACAAGGGAAGTCACAACATACAAAAACAATTTAAATAACCCCCTGTATCTTACCAGACCACAATGGATTAAAGCTGGATTTCAACAACAACAGAAACAAAAAAGAAGCCTACAAACTCATGGAAACTGAACAACTCTATACTGAGTTGTCACTGCGTCAAGGAAGAAACAAAGAAAGAAGATAAAAACATCCTAGAATTCAAGGGAAATGAATGTACAACATACCCAAACTTATGGGACACAACAAAAGCAACTCTAAGAGAAAGCTCATAGTACTAAGTGCCATCATGAAGAATTTGGAAAGATCTCATACTAACAACTTAATACCATACTGGAAAGCTCTAGAAGAAAAAGAAGCAAACTCACCCAAGAGTAGTAGACAACAAGAAATAATCAAACTGAGGACTAAAAACAATAAAATAGAAACAAAGAGAACACAAAGAATCAATAAAACAAAGCATTGGTTTTGTGAGAAAGTCAACAAAATAGATAACCCTTATCCAAACTAATTAAAAGGCAAAGGGAGAATATCCAAATAAACAAAATCAAAAATGAAAAGGGGGACATAACAACAGACTCTTGAGAAAATACAAAGAATCATTAGGTCATATTTCAAAAATCTGTACTCCACAAAATTGGAAAATCTAAAAGAAATGAACAAATTTCTTGACAGATACTACTTACCAAAGGTACATCAAGATCAGATGAACAATTTAAGTATAACTCTTAAGAAAATAGAAGCAGTCATCAAAAGTCTCCCAATTAAAAAAAAATACCCAGGGTCCGATGGTTTTAACACAAAATTCTACAAGACTTCCAAAGAAGAGCTAATACCAATACTCTTCAACTTGTTTCACTAAATAGAAACATAAGGAACATTCCAAATCCTTTCTATGGGGCCACAGTAACTCTGATTCACAAATTAACCATACAGAAACTCAACAAAGAGAATTACAGACCGATTTCACTCATTAACATTGATGCAAAAAACTCAATAAAATGCTGGCAAACTGAATCCAAGAACACATGAAAAAGATCATCCACCATGACCAAGCAGGCTTCATCCCAGTGACACAGGGATGGTTCAATATATGAAAATCTGTCAATGTAATCCACCATTTAAACAAACTGAAAGAAAAAAGCTCACACGACATCTTTTTAGATGCTGAAAAAGCTTTTGACAAAATCCAACATCCCTTCATAATAAAAGTTTTGGAGAGATCAAGGACACAAAGGACATACCTAAACATAATAAAAGAAATATACAGAAGCTGATTGCCAACATCAAATTGAATGAAGAGAAACTCAATGCAATTCCACTAAAATCAGAAACAAGATAAAGCTGTCTGCTCTCTCCGTACCTATTAATATAGCACTTGAATTTCTAGCTAGAGCAATAAAACAACTAAAGGAAATCAAGGGGATACAAATTGGAAAGTAAGAAGCCGAAGTATCATTATTCGCAGATGATATGCGAATACATACATAAGTGGCTCCAAAAACTCTACCAGGGAACTCCTACAGCTTGATGCGGAAGCTTTGTTAACCAATTATCTTTAAGAGGTGGGACCAAGTTAGAGTGTGGCTTTCTGGGACCTAGAGAAAAACAGGTGTCTCTCTCTCTGTGGTTCCCTCACAGCTCAGCTGAGCTTGAACTTCTCATTCCTGTTTTGTGAGTTTTCCCTTATAATAAATAAAAATATAATTGTTTTATCTTTCAGCTAGCCTAGTTATTTCCCGAATTGAGGTAACTTCTACAGTTGGTGCCCGAATTGTGGGGCTCATGTCTCCAGCGGCTCTAGCCAGCCACCACTGTCAGGCTCCACGCCGTTCATTTGGGTATAGAATTCCTGTGCAGTGGCCCTGAGTAGCCGCTAGCTGCAGTCCTTCATATTTTCTCCTCTGCGACTGTACAGCTGGCTTCTGGGTCCAGTTTTTTCCACACTGCGGAAACTCAGGCAGGATGCAGGCTTCCCTGGGCTTTCCCAGGTGTCTATGTTCAGCATTGCTACCTTGCTATTCTTGTGCTTGTGTGGCTGCTGACCAATTAGGGACCTCCACGGAGCACACAGTCTGGGATTTACACAAAATAACTGCTTTTAATCTGAGTTTATCTTTCAACATTTAACTCTAAAATCAGATTCAAACTGACCACGCAGCTACAAGTGTGCCCCAACACCATTGGCAAGTAACAGTTATTGTACCTACTCCAGCTCAAACTCAACCATGGGTAAGATTTATAATTTAAAATATAGATTATAAATTGATAACTTAAAATGGCAAGATTATGGATAATTTAACAATCCAGGAGTTCAACAACTTTTTTTACTTATACCATGTATGATGTTATGCAAGGTTTATATGATTTCCCTTCCACATCCCTCTATTTGATTCTGGGGATTAGCTTTGTCCTTTATATTTTCTCCTTAAAAGCATGGTTTGATAATAGGGTCAAGAATGAGGCACTTTTAGAAATGATACAGTCTTTACAGACTGATAATGACCAACTAAAAGGGAAATTCAGCACTCTGGAGAAGGATACAAACAATTTGACAACAAAACCCAGTCAATGCTAGAGGGTGCTGAGACATTGTCTGAGAGAATTCGTGCTGTTGAATGTACTAATTGGACTCTGTTGAAGGGTTATGATAGATTGACTGATAGAATGTCTCTCTAGGAAGGTAATATGCATGCTATAAAAATTATGTTCAAAGATGAGATGTTATCTTTACTAGACAGACTTCACACCTTGGAATCCTCAATGAGGGCATTAGAACAGAACAATGGACAGGAGATCCAGACTCTACAAAAGGCAGTGGTAAAAATATTTGAAAAGATTGAGGAATGTATCAAATTTGACCATCAGGGACAAAAGGTACAAAGAGAAAATGTAGCCTCATCAGTACGTACCAAACTCTGGGATAGCTTACCCAGAGTTCTACCTGCCTTTCTGGTGATATCATCAGAAAGAGCAACTGGTACCAAATACCCTAAGGTAGTCAAAGAATATACATGGGAGCCCATACATATGACTGATCTAAAAGAAATTAAACAAGCAATTATATCTTATGGGATACATCCATTCTTCGTTAGGGAAATGGTCAAAATGTGGGCTTCAAGCAACAAAGCAACACCACAAGATTAGATTCAGTTAATCTCAGTGGTCCTGGAAAATAGACCTCAGTTGTTGTTGAAGTGTTATTGGAGAGAAGAAGTGAAAATTTAAGAGCAACGGAGAAAAGCAAAAGGACTTGAGATTTCCCAAGATCAAATTCTGGGTGAAGGACTTTACTCTGATACTCAGGATCAGGCTCTTTATGATGAATACAGCTTGTCCCTATGTAGCACAGCAGCTTTAAATGCTTGAGACAGTATTCAGGAACTAGGAAAGAAAATTGAATCATATATTAAGGTTAAACAGGGTCAGAGAGTGACTTTTTACAAAGATTAACTAAGGTTGTACAAATAGGGGTAACAGACCCAGAAGCTAGACATGCACTAATTGAATCTTTGGCTTTTGAGAATACCAACTTAGAATGCAAAAAGATCCTTGGGGCTTTAGTGGTCAAATCAGCACCAATGGATGAATGGATGTGTGTGCTCCATGGAGGTTCCTCATTGAATGTTGAGACACTTGACTACAGTACTGAAGCTTGGGTAGGAGAAGCAATTTCCAATGGTATGAGGAGACATCAAAATACCAAAGGTTTTAATTGTGATAGAATAAGACATCTAAGAAGGGATTGTAGACAAGGAATTCCTAGGAATAATGTCTCCTCTGGGAATGGTAAGAATAGGAGGACTCAGCCTTCAGGTATATGTAGGAGGTATGTATGGCAAAGGCTGACATTGGACCAGTGAATGTAGGTTAACAAAAGACAGACAAGGCAACCTGAAACCATGAGAAAAGTCCTTGGGGGGGCCTCTTGCAGGCCCCCATGACGAATGTGGTCCAATCATTCCCAGTTACTGTGGAGAACATGTATTACCAGGAAAATTTAAAAATCCAGTGCCTTCTGTAAAAAAACATACTGGTCTGGATGATGGAACAGATGTGGAGGATGAATCAAACACTCCAGTAGGACATAGGAAACGTATATTCTGGCAGACTTCTATAAATGATCAAAGACCAAAGTTAAGAGTGTGTATAAATGGTATTTTTATTGAAGGCTTACTAGACATGGATGCAGATGTAAGTATCACTACTCCAGAATCTTGGCATCTGAATTGGCCTCTTCAAGAGGTAGATGCTCAGTTCCTAGGAATCAGAACCCTATCTCAAGTGAAACAAAGCATGAGATGGTTTGAATGCATAGGGCCAGAAGGACAGAGAGGAAGGCTGAGGCCATATGTAGCTAATATTGCAATGAATTTGTGGGGTCATGACCTATTGCAGCAATGGAATACTCAGATTAACATTCCTGTAGCCCCAAAACTTATGCTTCAGGGGAAGATATTAGAAGATATTATAGACAAAGGTCACTGGCCATTAATTCAGAGACTTTTTCCACATAAGTTTATAATTTTTTTACTTGGTTTATGTGGTAAAAAGGTCCATTCTAAGATAATATTGTCCCTCTGCATTAGAATTCAATTAGCAGGTATAGTCCCAGCAGAGATTATAGTGCCCTTTACTGATGATGAAATAAAAAAAGTTATGGGAAGACAGTAAACCATGGCAAAGAGCTTGTTAAAACAATCCTGTACAATAAGAGAACTTCTGGAGGTCTCACCATCCCTGATTTCAAGTTGTTCTACAGAGCTATAATAATAAAAATCACAAGGTATTGGCATAAAACATACAAGTGGATCAATGCAATCAAATCTAAGACCCAGATGTAAATTCACACACCTAAGGACACCTGGTTTTCAACAAAGATGTCAAAATTATACAATGGAAAAAAGAAAGCATCTTCAACAAATAGTGTTGGTATAACTGGATGCCAGCAGGTAGAAGAACACAAATCAATCCATACTTATCATCCTGCACAAAAATAAAGTCCAAGTGGATCAAAGATAAATCCAGATACACTGAATCTGAAAGAAGAGAAAGTAATCTCAAACACATTGACACAGGAGACAACTTCTTGAACAGAACACCAATAGCACAGGCACTGTGATCAACAATTAATAAATGGGACCTTAAGAAATTTAAAAGTTTATGTAAGGCAAAGGACACTGACAACAGGACAAAATGGCAGCCTACAAAGATCTTCACTAACCCCACATAGGAAAGAGGGCCGATCTCCAAAATATATAAAGAACTCAAGAAACTATATATCAAAGTACTAAATAATCCAATTTTAAAAGGGGGTACAGATCTAAACAGAGAATTCTCAACACAGAATCTTAAATGGCCAAAAGACACTAAAGGAATTGCTCAACATCCTCAGCCATTAGGGAAATGCAAATCAAAATGACTCAGATTCCATCTTACACCAGTAAGAATGACAAACGTCAAAAACACCGGTTATGGATTATGCTAGAAGGATGCGGAATAAGGGGAACCCCCCTCCATTGCTTGTGGGAGTGGGAAACACTCCTCCATTGCTGGTGGGAGTGCAAACTTGTACAGCCACTTTGGACATCAGCATAGCAATTTTTCAGAAAATTGGTAATCAATCTACCTCAAGACCTAACAATGCCACTCTTGGGCATATACCCCAAAAATACACACTCATACCACAAGGACATTTGCTCAGCTGTGTTCATAGCGGCATTATTTGTAATAGCTTGAATCTGGAAACAAGCTAGATGCTCCTCAATCAAAGAATGGATTTTAAAAAATGTGGTACATTTACACAATGAAGTACTACTCAGCGGTTAAAAAAACAACAACAACAAAAAAACAAAAACAAAAAAAAAATGACATCTTGAAATTTGTAGGCAAAGGGATGAAACTAGAAAAAAACATCCTGACTGAGGTAACCCAGACCCAGAAAGACAAACACAGCATGTACTCACTCATAAGATGGTATTAGACGTAAAGCAAAGAATAACCAGCCTATAGTCCCTGACCCCAGAGAAGCAACGTAACAAGGAGAACCCTATGAGAGACATACATGGATTCCCCTGGGGAGGGGAAAATAGACAAGATCTCCTGAGAAAATTGGGAATATGGGGATGGGAGAGAAGGAAGGGCAGAGGGAGGAGGAGGAGTGAAGGGGAGGGGGAGGAGAACATGAGGGAATGGGATGGTTGAGATGGGGGAAAGACAGAGAGGGAGAGCAAGGAAAGAGATTATCTTAATTAAGGGAGCCATTATGGGGCTAGTGAGAAACATAGCACTAGGGAAATTCCCAGGAATCCACAGGATGGCCCCAGCTAAGACCCTAAGCAATAGTGGAGAGGGTACCTGAACTGGCCTTCCCCTGTAATCATATTGATGACTACCTTAATTGTTATCATAGAACCTTCATCCAGCAACTAATGGAAGTAGATGCAGAGATCCACAGCTAAGCACAGGGCCGAGTTCCCAGAGTCCAGTCAAAGAGAGGGAGGAGCGATAATATGAGCAAAGGGATCAAAACCATGATGGGACTACCAGAAACAGCTGACCTGAGCTAGTGAGAAGTCACTGACTCTGGACTGATAGCCGGGGAACCTACATAAGACCAAACTAGGACCTCTGAATGTGGGTGACAGTTATGTGCCTTAGGCAGTCTGTAGGGCCCCTGGCAATAAGACCAGGATTTATCCCTAGTGCTTGAACTGACATTTTGGAACCCATTATCTATGGAGGGAAGTTGTCTGAAAAAAAAAAAGAGGAAAGCTTGGTACGCAGTTCTGACCCAGCCACAGAGCAAGCAAGATGTGACCGCCTCGCTGAATAAGGTACCGAGCCACGTGGCTACCTTAGACAAGAATAATGGGCTAATATAAGTTGTAAGAGTAAATAAGAAGTCTGAGTTACTAGGCTAATCAGTTTATAACTAATGTAGACCTCTGTATGATTTCTTTGGGACTTAACGACTGCAGGAACCAGGCAGGACAGAAAACTCAGTCAACAGAGGGATACCTTGCTCAGCTTAGATATAGCAGGGAGGGCCTTAGTCCTGCCTTAAAATGATGTGCCAGACTTTGCTGAGTTCCCATGGGAAGCCTTACCCTCTCTGAGAAGTAGATGGGGGTGAGGTTGGGGAAGATGGGGGAGTGGGAGGAGGGCGTGGGAACTGGGATTGGTATGTAAAATGAGAAAAGATTGTTTTTATAAAAATGGGGTACAGATCTAAACAGAGAATTCTCAACAGATGAATCTCAAATGGCTGAGAAACACTTAAGGAAATGTTCACCATCCTCAGCCATCAAAGAAAAGCAAATCAAAATGACTCTAAAATTCCATCTTACACCTGTCAGAATGGCTAAGATCCAAAACACAGTGACAGCTCATGCTGAAAGGATGTGGACCAAGGGGAACACTCCTCCACCGCTGGTGGGAGTACAAACTTTTACAGCCACTTTAGAAATCAGTGTGGCGGTTTCTCAGAAAACTGAGAATCAACCTACCACAAGACCCAGCTATACCACTCTTGAGCATATACCCAAAGGATGCTCAATCATATCACAGGGACACTCGCCAACTATATTCGTAGCAGCTTTATTTGTAATAGCCAAACCTGGAAACAACCTAGATGTACCTCAACCGAAGAATGGACAAAGAAAATGTGGTACATTTACACAACAGAGTATTACTCAGGTGTTAAAAACAAGGACACCAGGAAATCTGAAGGCAAATGAATGGAACTAGAAAACAATCATCCTGAGTGAGGTAACTGAGACCAAGAAAGACAAACATGGTATGTACTCACTCTTAAGTGGATGTTAGCTGTAAACTAAAGAAAAATCATACTACAATCTACAGCCCCAGAGAGGCTAGGTAACAAGGAGGGTTCACCTAGATTTCCCTGGGAAGGGGAACTAGAAGAGATTTCGTGAGTGGACTGAGGACAGGTGGGGATAAGAACATGAATAATCAGGTTGAAGGGCTTGGGCGGAAGTACTGAAAGAGACTACTGGAAAGGGGGGAGGCATTTCGGGGTCAGGTAGAAACCTGGTGCAAGAGAATCTCCCAGGAATGTACAAGACACCATCTTAGTCTCCTAGCAATAGCAGATACATAGCCTGAACTGGTCCTCTCCTGTGATGAGATTGGTGTCTAGCGTAATTGTCATCAGAGAGGCGTCATCCAGCAATGTAGGGAAACAGATGCAGACCCACAAGCAAACATTAGATGGAGTTTGGGGAATCCTGCAGAAGAGGAGGAGAAAGAATTGTAGGAGCCAGGGGGATGGGGGTCAGGACACCACAAGAAAACTCAACAGAATCAACTAACATAGGCTCATTGGAGCTCACAGAGACTCTACAGATAACCAAGGAGCCTGTGTGGGACTGAACTAGGCACTCTGCATATATGTTGCAGCATATGAGTCTGAAGAACATGGAGAGCAAGAAATAATTAATAGAAGAATGCTTCCCCCAGGCAGGCAGTGGTGGTGCACACCTTTAATCCCAGCACATGGGAGGCAGAGACCGGTAGATCTCTGTGAGTTCGAGGCCAGATTGGTCTACAAGGGCTATTAAATAGAGCAACCCTGTCTTGAAAAAAGAAGGAGAAGGAAAAAGAGGAAGAGGAAGAGGAGGAGGAGGAAGAAGAAGAAACAGAAGAAGCAGAAGAAGAAGAAGAAGAAGAAGAAGAAGAAGAAGAAGAAGAAGAAGAAGAAGAAGAAGAAGAAGAAGAAGAAGAATGCTTCCCCCAGAGAAAGTATTCCTTGATAAAACCTTAGGATTTCTACATTAAGCAAACAAAAAGCAACCATTCAAAACTAAAATAAAACATCTCTCCAAAAGCAAAATAAATGGATGCAAACTTTCCACAAGACTCAAGAAAGATCAAACAATCCACTTCCATTTACAAAGGTGTCTTAGTTAGGGATTCTGTTCCTGCAACAAAACACAGTGACCAAAAAGCAAGTTGAGGTTTATTTAGCTTATACTTCCAGATCATAGTCCATCACTAGAGGGAGTCAGGGCAGGAACTCAAGCAGGGCTGGATCCCGGTGGCAGGAGCTGATGCAGAGGCCATGGAAATGTGCTGCTTAGTGGCTTGCTCCACATGACTTGCTCAGCCTGCTCTCTTATAGAAAACAGGACCACCAGTCCAGAGATGGCGCCACCCACCATGGGCTGGGCTCTCCCCCATTGATGTCTAAATGAGAAAATGCCTGACAGATAGATATCATGGAGGCATTTCCTCAAGTGAGGCTCCTTTTTCTCATGACTCCAGCTTGTGTCAAGCTGACACAAAACCAGCCAGTACAAAAGGATTAAGGATGACCTTGTCCTCTGGTTAGATTTCCTCAGTGACACTGGATACCGGAGACAATGACAGTTCAAACAAGCATCCTGAAGGTAAATACTCTGAGAATTTTATACACCATCAAATGAGTGTCCAGTGTGAGGACAAAATGAAAGCATCTAAGTGGGTAGACTCAGAGACCTTGCTATGTGCCATCATCTATAAAAGCAACTCAGACACATTGAATCAAAAAGAAAAATAAGTGCAAGGAAGTATAAAGGAATAATTCTACACAAACATCTCAGTAAACTCCAAAAACCTAATACCTATCCATTAAAGAAACCTTCAATAATCAAAAAGTGGAAAATTTCCTCAATTTAATATTTCCTTAGAACTGAAAATAATACATTAAATGAAGAAAAATATAGAATTATTCCATTAAAATACAGCTACAAAAGTAGTCTTTATCAGAAGTACCATTCAACATTATCCATGCAATGAAATTGAAGACAAAACAAGCGAACAAACAGACAAAGGCATGAAGCCAGGCATAGTGGTCACATTCGTAATCTCAGAATGGTACAGACTTCAAGCTCATTCTTGGCTACACAGCAGGCATGAGGCTTCAGGAGAGTGGGAGAATGAAGGGACCAGGATAGCTACCATACAGGCTTTTCTACAAAGTCTCTCTCTCTCTCTCTCTCTCTCTCTCTCTCTCTCTCTCTCTCTCCACACACACACACACACACACACACACACACTGATAGTGTAGTACATGCCTCTGTCCTTTGGCTCTGACCATGACCCTGACTGCTCTTAGCAATGGAGTGTCCTGAAAGTGATGCTGTGCCAGTGGGGGCAAGAAGGGGAATGGGGGAGATGGTGGGGAGGATCAATTTTAAACTCTCAGAGTGAAAAAGAAAGGGTAATTGGGTACAAGATTAATATACAAAACTTCATGGTCTTCCTATATCCTAAAGCAAACATCTAGAAAGTACAAGAAGAGGTATTTACGTATAGTACCGAGAAAAAATTATAAAATATGTAGAAAAAATCATGAATGTCTTAGAGTATACGGGGGAGGGGTCATAGCAGGAGACAGATGGTATGTTCAAATTAGGATAATTGGAAGTAGACTCAACAAATGAAGTATTTACAGAGATGAGGAGGGTGTAAGGAAATTAGCAGGGACTGTGAGAGAGCAACTGCAAGCCATTAGCGGCCTCAGTGGATGGACTAGATGGAAGACTTGTCCCAGCAATCCACAGAGAGAGCACCCTGGAGAAAAGACCACAGTTCAAAGGCCAGTGCGTTCGGTGTGAGCTCAGCCAGATATAGACACCTCAGTTTCCCTGTCCTCCCTCCTCCTGTCAAGGCTTCCCCTGGGCCAAAGCCAACAGAAGGCCAAAAGGCAAGGGCCTGTATAGCTGTCAGTTCAGCCAGGCTCACAGGACAGAGGAGGGCGGAGGAAGGCAGCCAGCAGGCCTGCAGGTCGGGTAAATGTCTGAACGCATTAGTTTGTTCTCATTACTATTAAAAAACGATAACAATCTATTCAAGGCTGGGAACATTAGAGAGATAGGAGGGAGGGAGAGAGGGACGGAGGGAGGGAGGAAGGAAGGGAGAGAGGGAGGGAGGGAGAGAGAGAGGGA
>PVIU01021778.1:0-13803 GCA_004026605.1 Ondatra zibethicus
GTCACGGGTTAGACACGTGGAATGGCATGTGTCTGTGACCCCAGCACATGGAAGCTGACCCCTACAGTCACGGGTTAGACACGTGGAATGGCATGTGTCTGTGACCCCAGCACATGGAAGCTGACCCCTACAGTCACGGGTTAGACACATGGAATGGCATGTGTCTGTGACCCCAGCACATGGAAGCTGGAACAGAAGGAGCAGTGCAAAGACAGTCTCGGCTACACAGGCATTAAATCCTGTCTGAGCAACACAAGACCCTGGCACAAGAAGAAAAGGATGAGAGGAGGGAGGGAGGGAGGGACGGAGGGACGGAGGGAGGGAGGGACGGAGGGAGGGACGGAGGGAGGGAAGGAAGCCACAAGTGGTGATACACATCTATAATCTCACCATTTAGGAGGCGGAGACAGGTGAATGAAAAGTTCTAGGCAGCTTGTACTACAGAGTGGGAACCTGTGCAATGAATGGATGAGGCTTAGAGGCACATCTCTCTTTTTTTTTGATTTTTTATTATTTTTATTTTTTAAATAGATATTTTTTTCATGACATTTATTGAGCTCTACATTTTTTTCTGCTCCTCTCCCTGTTTCTCTACTCCCCCCTTCAACCCTCCCCCAAGGTCCCCATGCTCCCAGTTTACTCAGGATATCATGTCTTTTTATACTTTCTACTTCCCACATAGATTAGATCTATGTAAGTCTCTCTTAGTGTCCATATTGTTGTCTAAGTTCTCTGGGATTGTGGTTTGTAGGCTGGTTTTCTTTGCTTTATGTTTAAAAACCACCTATGAGTGAGTACATGTGATAATTGTCTTTCTGTGTCTGGGTTACCTCACTCAAAATAATGTTTCCTAGCTCCATCCATTTTTCTATAAAATTCAAGCTGTCGTTATTTTTTTCTGCTGTGTAGTACTCCATTGTGTAAATGGACCACATTTTTTTTTTATCCATTCTTCAATAGAGGGGCATTTAGGTTGTTTCCAGGTTCTGGCTATGACAAACAAAGCTGCTATGAACATAGTTGAGCACATGTCCTTGTGGCACAGTTGAGCATCCTTTGGATATATACCCAAAAGTGGTATTACTAGGTCTTGAGAAAGGTTGTTTCCTAATTTTCTGAGAAATCGCCACACTGACATCCAAAGGGGTTGTACCAGCTTGCATTCCCACCAGCAATGCAGAAGTGTTCCCTTTTCCCCACATCCTCTCCAGCATAAGTTGTCATCAGTGTTATTGATCTTGGCCATTCTTACAGGTGTAAGATGGAATCTCAGAGTTGTTTTGATTTGCATTTCTCTGATGACTAAGGATATTGAACATTTCCTTAAATGTCTTTCAGCCATTTTAGATTCTAGAGGCACATCTTAATTCAGTTATTTGTTTACCTACGTGCAAGTGACGGTATGTTCGTGTACAGGTGGTGTGTGTGTGTGTGTGTGTGTGTATGTGAGAGAGAGAGAGAGAGAGAGAGAGAGAGAGAGAGAGAGAGAGAGAGAGAGAGAGAGAGGGAGAGAAGCAAGTTTGGAACACTGATTCCATGTTTTCTCTGTAGCAGAAAAGAGAGCAGTTCCAGGGCTTGTGTATGCCAGGCAGGTGCTCTCCACTGAGCTACACCCCAGGGCATCTTTCCTTCTTAACTCTTTCCAAGCAGCGATCACCATGCTGCCAAAAGTTGGAAAAATGGTTCCTTGGGCTGGGGAGTAGTTAAGAGTTCAGCAGTTAAGAGCACTGGCTGCTCTTCCAGAGGACCCAGTTCCAATTCCCAGCACCCACATGGCACTCACAACTGTCTGTAACTCCGGCCTCAGTTCATCTGACTGACATACATCCATGTTCTTCCAGCCGGTAGGGGCACCAGGCATACATGTGATGTACAGATTCACACGCAGGCAAAACACCTACACACACAAAAATAAATTTTAAGAAAGGGAAAGGAAGTAGTTCCTTCAAAATACAAAGCTAGTTTGATTTTCAGGCATGGATCAACTTTCAGATTCTTTGGATTTAGACAGACTGGCATAGGCTCCCCATGCTCTCAGTTCTGGGCTAGAGAAAAGCTTTTGAGATGTGTTGAGCAGTTTAATGATCATCTTCTAGTAACAAGAAAGAGGGGCCCCCTATGGATGTCAGTGTGGCGATTTCTCAGAAAATTAGGAAACAACCTTCCTCAAGACCCAGTAATACCACTTTTGGGTATACATCCAAAAGATGCTCAATTGTGCCACAAGGACATGTGCTCAACTATGTTCATAGCAGCTTTGTTTGTCATAGCCAGAAACTGGAAACAACCTAAATGCCCCTCTATCGAAGAATGGATAAAAAAAAAATGTGGTACATTTACACAATGGAGTACTACACAGCAGAAAAAAATAACGACAGCCTGAATTTTGCAGGAAAATGGGTGGAACTAGAAAGCATTATTTTGAGTGAGGTAACCCAGACACAGAAAGACAATTATCACATGTACTCACTCATAGGTGGTTTTTAAACATAAGGCAAAGAAAACCAGCTTACAAACCACAATCCCAGAGAATTTAGACAACAATACGGACACTAAGAGAGACCTACATAGATCTAATCTATGTGGGAAGTAGAAAGTATAAGAAGACAAGATCTCCTGAATAAATTGGGAGCATGGGAAACTTGGGGGAGGGTTGAAGGAGAGAGAGAAGTGGCAGGGAGGGGAGCAGAGAAAAATGTAGAGCTCAATAAATATCATGGGGGAAAAAATAAAAAATAAATAAGAATAAAAAAAAGAAAGAGGGGCATGTGTGCATGTTCCAGAGGATGGCTAGGTGTGGTGGAGCAGGACCGGACCCCAACTCTGGGAAGGCGAAGGCAGAGGGAGGAGGAGACCATTTCAGAGACTTTCCTCCAAACTCTTACTTTACATGCAACAAATGCAGCATAATGGTGCTGAACAACATGGTGAGCAACCGTGGCTATACCACACAGCCCAGGTGAGCGACCGTGGCTATACCACGCAGCCCAGGTGAGCACCGTGTCTATACCACACAGCCCAGGTGAGCGACCATGGCTATACCACACCGCCCAGGTGAGCGACCGTGGCTATACCACACGGCCCAGGTGAGCGACCATGGCTATACCACACGGCCCAGGTGAGCGACTGTGGCTATACCACGCGGCCCAGGTGAGCACCGTGGCTATACCACACAGCCCAGGTGAGAGACCGTGGCTATACCACACGGCCCAGGTGAGGTGTGGAGCCAGCCACACCATCTAGGTTACATAAGGACTCGATGATATTTGCACAAAAGCGTCCACAGAAGCACGTCTCAGACCAGCCCCATCATCAAGTGACGTCCTATGGTATATGAAAGAGCTTGGCAAAGAATTTGAATTCTTCCTCTCACCTCCTGTTCTCCCTGGAGTGGCTTTACCAGTAAACCTCTGTAATGAGGTGGTTTATCTGGTTTTATTGCCCTTAATTTTATTACCCGCCCAATATAAACTTGGCTGGAACTTCACCTGCTTAGAGGCAGGGTACAGCTGTCTAGGAAAGCCCTGCCCAGAGACTGGTGCTTCTAAATACAGGCTCTGAGCTTGGCCTGTGGGCTAGGGAGACAGGTTTCAGAAGCCAAATTTAGAAGCCCCAAATCATTCTATACTCTTACTTTTCTGGTTCAGGTGGAGATAGAGATGCCCCCAAGAAACCAAGCCAATGGAAAGAGACAAAAAAATAGAATGGCCAAAGAGTTTTCCTTATCTTCCATGGTCTTCGGAATCTACCTCTCTGGATTAGCTGGGGTGTGCCCAGTCTCAGAGAGGTGGCTGGGGAGGGGGCGGACGTCTGACATCAGAGCCTTGGTGGGGGCTGAGTTCTAGCAAAAGCCCCTCACAGGAGCGAAAACTTGCTGCCGGGCTGAGAGTCAGGCCGGGGGAAGAACAGGCAGGTGGAAAGTGGAGGAAACAAAGCCTGGTTTTCAGTGAGGAAGGGCAAGGTTCCACCAGCCTTCCTGGGGCACCGGGCCTAGGCTCACTACCAATACTCTGAGAGGATCTCTCCTTCCCTCTCCCCTTCCCTCCCCCCCTCCATCCTATTGCATTTCTAGGGAACATTTGTACCCCCACCCCGCCCCATGCACACCACCTTAAGTCACTTCCATACCCACAGACTCTGCTTTCTCGTGCATCTGTCCCTACCTCCTTAACAGCCTAGAGTTCCCGACCCCACTGCCTGGACCCTTCCAGAACACTTCTTCCCACAATCGTGCATAAATATTTGTACTTTGGGGTGCCATCCCTTATGAGTAGATTTGGTTTTGTTCTCAAAGACATCTGGAAATTTTGCTTTCTCTTCCTTCTTTTTGCCAGCCCACCCGCCCCCACACATTTACTCTCTGCTGCTGGTTAGACCACAGAGCCACAGACTAAGAAAACACAAGGGGCGGGTTCCAGCCTTCCCTCTCAGAAGCAATGGGTCTGAGGTAGGGCATTTAGAGTAGGGAGTAAAACAGAGCCAAGACCAGGCTCTCAGAAAGTTTGGGACTGGTTGCCTTGAGAGTAATTAAATAGTTAATTAATTGATTTGAGACAGTTTTTCTGTGTAGCTCTGGCTGTCCTGGAATTCACTATGTAGATCAAACCAGTCTCAAACTCACAGAGATTCTCCTGCCTCTGCCTCCCAAGTGCTAGTATCAAAGGTGTGCACCTGACACTTAGTATTTATTTTTTTGAAGCAGGGTCTCACTGCACAGCTTTGCCTGTCCTGAGACTCCCTATGGAGATCCAGCTGCCTGTCCCTCAGGAGTGCTGGAATTAAAGGGGTGTGCAATGCAATGCTGAAAGCATTTTAAAATACTCCAAATGAGGACAGGGTATTCTGGTATTGGATGGCTCTCCGATACAGGCTGCTGTGGAAGGTTTATGGAAGCTGTGGAGTTTCTCAGTCTCCTTGCCTTTGTTTTCTAAGGATATATTTTTACATGCTTATATGTGCAAAGCTTCCTAGACATGGAGAACAGAACTGTTTCTGGTGCTGACCTCTGAGGAATGAGTTGAGGGAGCATGATCTGTACATTCTATTGTACAAGCTTCTGGTCTGCCGTTGAAATAGGTTCTTTACCAAGTGTCATCCTCCAGAATAAGCAAATTTAAAGATGATGAACTTTTTCTCAGTCCTGGGAATTAAACCAGAGTCTTGTTCACTGTTAGAAGTGCCCCCAAACTGAACTAGATCCACAATCTTTTAGGCATGGGTTTTTAGGCATGGGCTCACTATGTAGCCAAGGCTAGCCTGGATCTTGAAGTCTTCTGCCTCTGCCTCCTCTCAAGTGCCTAGACTACAGGTCCATGCCACCACGTCCAAACACACCTACCTCACATGCCCACTCTGAAACTCCAGGGTTCCAGAGATCCCCTTGTCTCAGCCTCCCTCAGCAAGGAATACAGATGCACCACTGGACCTGTCTAAGAAATAGTAAGTCCTTGTTGTTCAGGGACTCACTCAAAGTCATTGATAAGCTATAAAGGGAAGCTGAAGTGGGCTTCTAATACCTATTTAGGGCTGTAGAGGGTATCTGCTTGTGTGATTACTTTAGTTAAACAAAATCAAATAGTTTATCTTTTTTGTTTTATGAGTAAGCAGGGTCAGGGGTTACATAACATTGACAAGATCACAGAGCAATGCCCTTAGAGGCCTGGAAACTGACTACTTTACTTCTTTGAGGCAGGGAAAAATACTGGCCCTGTCTACCACTCAATCCCCAAGTGTCAGAGACTTGACAAGAGACACGAATGTGTGTGTGTGTGTGTGTGTATGTGTGTGTGTGTGTGTGTATTGTTGTTAGTGTTGTTTTTTCAAGAAAAGGTTTCACTGTCCTGGAACTCACTCTATAAACCAGGCTGACCTTGAACTCACAAAGATTCGCGCGCCTCTCCCTCCAGAGTGCTGGGGTTAAAGGCGTGTGCCACCACCACCTGGCTATAAATGTATATATTGAATAAATGAATAATATCTGAGTCCTTTGTGGGCACAGTGAAATTCCCCACTTGAGTGGTTGAGTCAGGAAGATCATGAGGCTAGCTGAACAGCATAGGAAGACCCTCCTCAAACTAAAAACAAAACAAAACAAAACAACAAGCAAACAAACTAAAAAAAGAAAAAAAATGTGGGAGAAAAAAATGTAGCGCAAGATCTCCTGAGTAAATTGGGAGCATGGGGACCTTGGGGGAGGGTTGAAGGGGAAAGGAGAGAGGCAGGGAGGGGAGCAGAGAAAAATGTAGAGCTCAATAAATATTATGGGGAAAAAAAGAAATTCAAGCTGCTCCTAGGAATATCAAGTTTGAGGCTAGCTTGGGCTACATGAGGCCCTGTATGAAAAAGAAAAGAAAAACAAAAAAAATCTAGGTTAATTCTTGGATCATCTTTGTAAGTCTGAAATTTTTCAAAGTCAAGAGTTAGGAAAATAAAATTTAGAAACTACGAGGAAAAAACAAAAAAACAAACAAAAAAAACGTGGTCATTGTGAAGCCTGCCTGTATTGAGAAACTAAGGCAGGAGGATCTTGAATTCCAGTCAGCCTGAGTTCGTAAGAAGGCTCTGTCTTTTAGACAAAACAAGAACATAACTGTCCTTAACTACTTCAAGAAATTCTTCTACAAGCTACTCCTGGGGGATGCCAAGAGACACCTTCATTCCTTTAAGGCTGTTCACCCAGATAAGAGAGGCCCAGAGGGAGCCCTCGCCCCTAGTTCTGTGTTCACCCGTGCTGGCGCTGCTCCAAACTTCTGTGCCGCTCCCCAGCTACCTACAGGGGTGATTTTGTTTGGGCAACTGATTTATTAGTCCCGTGTTTCATTCACTCATCAAGTAGTTTACACTACATGCCAGCATCAAAGAAGTAGCAGTGGAAAACACACAGAGTGGAGTGATTGACCAAAGGAGGAACATGACATGCCAACAGGAAATTACAAATAAATTCATGAGACAAACGCGTGGCAATTGTGCATTGGGCAGAAAAGGAGCACCACGTGTCCTACTTACAGTCTCGAGGAATATGTGACTCACATGGCGGCTCAAAGCCACCTATAACTCCAGTTCCAGGGACACAATGCCCTCTTATATCTTCCTGAGGTACCACACACGTGGTATACATATATACAATGCAGGCAAAACACTCATACACACAAAAATAAAATAAATTACAAACACACACACACTTGCACAAACACGTACAAAAACACTGCCACTTTACATCCAGTATCCTGGCTCTAATTTTAAGCATCAGATCATAATACAACACCAAAGATGTAAAGAAAGGTACATACATTTTTGCACCTTCATATGTTATTAGTAAAATGGTACAGCCTCTTTGCAAAACATGTCTCAAAATGTTATGAGTTTACCGTGTCAGCTGGGGGGAAAGGAAAATGCATACCCAATTACACAGAACGTTCATGGCAGCATTGCTCATAATGACTGAAACATGGGAATAATGTAAGTGCCCATCATCTGCCACTAAGTGGAAGGTGGTGTGGTTATGAGCTGCATCGCTGCTAGCAATGGAGGAATGAAATCATAGCAAGCATGGTGGTTCGCACATAATCAACACTGGGGAGCTGAGTCAGCAGGATCGGCTCCATAGCATGTTCCTGGACAGCTTGGACCACAGAAAGACTTTGGAGAAGGGGGAAAGCATGAAATATTGATCCTTGCAACTGGGGTCAAGGCTAAACCCATACAAATGTAAAGCCAGTTAGTGGCACAAACCTGTAATCTTGAGAGGCTGAGGAAAGAGGATTGGCCTAAACTGCGTAATGAGAGCCTGACTCAAACAAACAAACAAAAAACAAAACAAAGGTGTGCAAATTGCCGGCGGTGGTGGCGCACACCTTTAATTCCAGCACTTGGGTGGCAGAGGCAGGCAAATTTCTGTGAGTTCGAGACCAGCCTGGTCTACAGAGCTAGTCCCAGGACAGAGGACAGGCTCCAAAGCACAGAGAAACCCTGTCTCGAAAAAAAAAAAAAAAAAAAGTGCAAATTTCAAGAGGCCAACTCTAAAGGATCACATATTGTGCATTCCTTCTGTGTGAAGCATATAGCATGGCCAAATCCACAGGCAGAAGGGCAGACAGTGTTGCCTAAGACTTGAGGTAGGAATGAGGTTAAGTGCAAGGAACAAGAAAGGTCTTACTGGATGAAGGAAACATCTCAAGCTGGGGCATGGAACTAACTACACAACCATGAAAAGCACCTGAGCAATGGGTCTGGGGTGGCTCGGTTTGACTCCTCCCACCCAGTACAAGTCAAAGCAATCCTGTGAGTAGTAAAGTAGGCTGTAGCACCTTACTAAAGTTCTTAGGAAAAATACTAACGGCCAGAAACACACACACATAATCTCACCATTCAGGAGACTAAATTTGAAGAACAGCTAGGACTGTTACACAGAGAAATCCTGTCTCAATAAGCAAAACAAAACAAGAAAACAAACAAACAAAAAAAAAACGAAGAGGATTGAGAGAGAACAAAAGTGAGGGGGAAAGGAGAAGAAAGAGAAAAGAGGAAAACCGAGCAAGCCAAGTGAGGTGAATTAACTTGTAATCCAATCATGTAGGAAAGGTACACAGGGCCATCAGGAGTTCAGGGTTAGCCTTAGCTACATAATGAGTTCAAAGTCAGACTGGGATACCTAAGATTCTGTCTCATGAGAGAGAGAGGAGAAAGGTGGGAGGGGAGAAGAGAAAATGAAAAGCAGGTTTGGGGACTTTGGGGCATGATGTGAGTTAATTTTCAAAACCAACCCCACAATCTGGGTAAATAATAAACTAAAGAGTTCATCATAGCTGGATGTAATGGTATATACCTGTAATCACAACACTCATGGCTGAGGCAGGAGGATTTCAAGTTCAGGGGCTAGCCTGGGCAACACAATGAGTTTAAGGCCAGCCTGGTAATGTATTAAGAGATATTTACTTATTTATTTTTGGTTTTTCAAGACACAGTTTCTTTGTAGCCCTGGCTGTGCTGGAACTAGCTCTTGTAGACCAGGCTGGCCTTGAACTCACAGAGATCCGCCTGCCTCTGCCTCCTGAGTGCTGGGATTAAAGGTGTGTGCCACCACTGCCCGGCAATGTTCATTTTCTTCTTAAGACAAAATCTATTAATATAGTTGGGCTCTGGAGGACAGGCTCCAAAGCTACAGAGAAATTCTGTCTCGAAAAAGAAAAAGAAAGTAAAAAAAAGAAAAAATGAACATCATAGACCATTTAAAGGTTTGGGTTTTGTACGGTTTGCTGCTTTTGTTTATCAGGATGTGTGTGTGTGTGTGTGTGTGTGTGTGTGTGTGTGCGCGCGCGCGCGCGCGCGCATTCAATCTTTATGAACTCCACTTGTGTTTTTAAGAGTTTACTGACTGTAACCCAGTAAGATGGTAAAGATGGCTTCATTCAGTCGCCCACTGGAGCACGTACATGAGCTGCGGTCACGGGCTGGCTGTCCCAGCATTTGGGAGGCTGAGGAAGGGCACTGTGGGTTTGATGCCAGCTTGGGGTCCTGTCTCGAAAAGACAAATTAAGGACTATAGTCAGGTTTTTATTTCCAACTGCCTTGTGTCAGGTGGGAGGATGACGGGGCTGCTGACGAGTGTCTGTCTGTCTCAAGGTAGCTCTTCGCCCTTCCATGAGGCGTCCCCTCTTCTGCCCTGCGGCCTTTCTGTCCATTGCCTTCCTCCTGAACTGCTTTCGGTTTCTTCCTCACCTCCCCTTGCAGACCAGCTGCCTTCCGGGTCCCCCACCTTTGCTTCCCACAAGTGTCTCCAGGCCTCTCCCGGTCTCCCTGCTTTGGGACAGCAGCACAGATGCAGTCCTATTCATCCCCTTTGGCACCCTGGCTGGAAGGTGCTGGAATGTGACTTCAGCACATTCCAGTGGGCCTGAGCCTGCTACAAGAACGAACCCTTGCTCAATTAGGGAGTGTTTTATGGTCTGTTGTTGCACGCTTGCATTGCCAAGCTTTTCGAAGAAACAGGGGATTAATTATTTACAAAGCTGAGATGAAACTTTCTCTAAAAGACTTTCACACCTAGGAGAGAAGAAACATCTCAAAGCCGAGCAGTACAGGGAATGTCACCAACTGTCACACTCAGCTTTCCCTGGTGCCCTAATAGAGTGGAGGGAAAAGGGGAGATTGAAGGAAGAAACTACTTGAGCTTTTTAGAAGGTACTTAGTTATCATCATCATTTTTTTCCAAGCCGCAAATAGAGATATAAAGGGGGATTGATTTAAAGTCTGATAATGTGGTTGCAGCCTGGAGGAGCTTCCCGTTGCCGTAAATTCCCTTCGCTGTCACAGCCACTGTGTGAGAGACACATTCCTATAGGAGTCACTCACCACTGGTGGTAATTACTTGAAAGGCTGAGTCATTAGCCACTGTTAATTGTCTGAAATATAACCAGAAGAAAAACAAACATTAAGGAGGAAGCCTACCACGACTACAGTTGATCTCAGCTACCACCCTGCAGTCCGCAGAGAAAGCTTGCCTTTCACAATAGGGTCCGTTCACGTTTCGGGAACTCGGTAGCTGTTTAGCCAGCTAGCGTCATTGTTCTTTACTAAGTGGATATGAGTCCAAATCCTTTTTCACACTTCTCTCGGGAGAGTCGTCGGGCGGTGTCAGGACACTTAACCTTTTCCAGGAGTCCACTGGGGCAGAACGCCTGCCTCCACGGGAGCCCGAAGCTCAGGCAACACCTCACTAACCTGACCCAAAGGCCGCTGGGCCTTCACAAACTACCCAGGGACTTGTCCCCTCTGCTTTCTTCCCACCTCTTGTCCCTCGAAACTGCACATTTTGCGGCCACCAGACCCCAGATCAAGTGTTTCCTACTCCCAGGAAGCGTGCTTTCCTTCTTTTTAGATTGTCCTCAAATCTGATATACCCTTCCTCTTTCTTCTTTTTGCCTGAGTCCCTCCCTCTTGTCTCTCTCCTGGGATTCACCCTCTCTGGGCCCACTTCGCTTCTAACAGGGTCTTCCAAGCCAGACATTTGACCTCACCTCTGCCCACGCTGAGCCCACATCACCCTTACGCCTTGACTGAACACACCCTGGTTTTTTCTAGGGCTCCAGTAGAGGACTCTTTGGCGGCTCCTTTCTACTCAGTCATGGCAGAACACACATGTTTTCCTGAACAGGTCGCCTTCACGTCCACGCTGTAGCTCAGCACTGCGCCTGCTCCCAGGGCCCTCTGCAACAGGGATGTGCTTCTGAGGTTTTCTCCTTCCTCAAGGTGCTTAGCCTCCTCCCTTAGGCCCTAAGCATATGCTCCTGTTACCTTATGCAGGCTGGAACACCCAGAACAGTAGGCAATTTATCTCCCTCCCCTTTGGATATGATACACAAGAGTGAATCGTGCAAAGAATATGAGTTTTCTTGTGAGCAGAATGAATCTTTATTGACTGAGTTGCCTTGAAGAAGTTAATCAACCTTCATGTGCCTTCTCCCTGCCTGTAACATGGGGATGCTAAGTGGTACTGGCATTAAATATCTCTTGATGGAGAGTATAGCCTTGGCTGTCCTGGAACTCACTCTGTAGACCAGACTGGCCTCGAACTCACAGAGATCCACCTGCCTCTGCCTCTCAAATGCTGGGATTAAAAGCGTGCACCACCACCACCCATTTTAAATGTCTTTTCTAAGCAGTAAATGATTAAAGATCTGTGAACAATAGTGATTCAAGAGATAGTCTTCCAAAAACACATGTTTGTTGAATGGACAAGGTCCTATTTAATCCCCAGTGATACACACACGCACACATGTGCATGCACACACACACACACACACACACACACACACACACACACACACACACGAGCCCTCGTCAGGGATTTTTGTTCTGGGTTGTTTCTGTGGTTTCTTCTTTTTACATACTAGCATCTAGAGCATGTTTTTATAAATAAATGTTTGGCTAGAATTGCAAGGCAATTAGATTTAGATATATGTACAGGATGCAGACTAGGAACCCCAACAGCTTCCTGCTCACAGTGAGGCTGTGGTGGACTGCACCTATGTTTCTGTGGGCCCGAGCTTTCCACCACCTCTCAGGGCTTTTTAACCTCAGCGGGACTCTGTGCTCTGAGAGAAAAGGTGATCCAGAAGAAATACACTGAAAACACAGAGCTGACCCAGGCCTGGCAGTTCGCATATGTAGTAGCACTGCTTTGGGGGCCGAGACAGGAGAATAGCCACAAGTTCCAGGCCAGCTGTGAGAATTTGTCTCAGAAACAGAAGAAGCAAAGCTGGATGAGGTGCACAGGGCTACAAGTCTGACACTTGGGAGCTAAGATATGAGGATCAAGAGTTTAAGGTCATCCTCAGCTATGCAGCAAGGTCACAGCCCACAAGAACTTTATGAAACCCTTGTCTTTAAAAGGAGGAGGAGGGCTGGGTGACGGTGGTGCACACCTTTAATCCCAGTGCTCAGGAGGCAGAGGCAGGAGGATCTCTGTGAGTTCAAGGCCAGCCTGGTCTACAGAGTTAGTTCCAGGACAGCCAGGACTGTTACAACAGAGAAACCCTGTCTCTAAAAACCAAAATAAATAGATAAATGATAAAATAAAATAAAGGAGGAGGAAGAAGAACAGAAAATGAAAAACAAAAGAGGGGAGAGAAAGAGAAAAGCTAAGCTGTGGCTCTGTCCAGCAGTCACCAAACAGTGTGCCCACCCCCATTCTCAGTAAGCATGGCGTGGTGGCTCATGGGAAAGGGTCTGACGGTGAGGAGGTAGAAGTTGGAGAGCAGCCGGAGCTGCACTATATAAAGACTCCCAGGCCATCCAGGAGTCTACTGTGAGACACTGCCTCAAACAAACAGTGCTGAACTAGTGCAGAGCCTGTGGGCTCCGTCCCCCAAGATGCAGACAGTTAATGTGAGGTGGAGCCCAGAGACTCACCCTTTTTAATGCACCTGAATTTGAGGTCAACCTGAGCACTGTGCATTTAGGCTGCAAACAAGTGAAGTCCTCAAACAAAATGCCCAATATCAGTTTATTTGATATTCAATTTGTCTTTTCTTTTTCTAATATAGAGTGCATCCCAAGAGAGACAAATTCTCTTCTAGTGTTTCCTAAAGACTTAGCTAATACTAGAAGAAAGCCGCGTTAATTAAATGAAATTCAAATTGACAGCAGGGTAATTTTAGCTCGCCTGTCACTCCCTGCCACGCCTGCTCACTTCAGAACGCTGCCCCATGATGCTGTCAGATCACTTTGAGCTACTAGAAATAAAACCAAAAATGATAGACGCCAGAAGAAAGCAGGGGATTCTAGAATTACCCAGGCTGTGGCAACGAGGTGATGATCACTGGTTCATGTCAACTGTTCTTTAAGAAATATTACTTAGAGGTCGGGGGTAACGACTCCACGGGTAAAGAGCTACAGTGAGGACAAACTTCGGATCACTGGCACCCATGTTAGAGCAGGATTTGGTGTGGTACCCCTGTAACCCCCCTGTTGCTTGGGGGGTTGAGACAGGTGTTTGCTGTCAGCCAGTCCATCAGAAATACCAAGTTCCAGGTTCAGTGAGAGCCCTGTCCCGAAAGAACAAGGTAGAGGGTGGCCAAGAGAGACACCGGAAGTAGGTCTTCCACAGGCGAGCATACCCAAACACACACATACACACCTGTGCATACAACATGTACACACAAATACTGTACCACTTGAGGCATTAAAAAATGCAATCATGATATTTGCTGGAAAATGAATGGAATGGTAAATTATTATGTTAAACAAAGTAATTCAGACACATACCACATGTTTTCATACACAGATCCTAGGTCTTAATTTTTA
>PVIU01021778.1:13903-30904 GCA_004026605.1 Ondatra zibethicus
GGGGGGGGGGAGTGGGGCGGGAGAACAGAGGGGGGGATCAACAAGAACAAAGTGTGGATGAAAGAGCATAATAAAGCCCGTTACTTTATATGCTGATTACAAAACAAAGCAAATGAAAGCTGAGCGTGAAAACCGACCCCTGTAAACTCAAGAGGCTGGGGTGAGAGAATCGAAAGTTCCAGGCCACTTGAGTTTTATAACAAAAAACACAGGTACATTATTAAATCATTATGGAGCTGCACACCTATAATCTCAGCACTTGCGGTGTGGAGGCAGGAGGATGGGGTGTTTAAGGTCATCCTAGACTGCTTAGGATGTTTAGAACTCCCGGACTACAGAATAATAATATCCTGCCTCAAAAATTCAAAACACATGTAGGCACACTCAAGTGCATGTGTACACACAGAGACACGTACACACCAGCCAGGCATGGTTTATACCCCTGTCATCCCAGAACTCAAAAGACAGAGTCAGAAGGATCACCAGTTCAAGGTCAGCCTCAGCTACATAAAAATTTTGAAGCTAGCCAGAGCTATATGAGTCTCAAAAAAAAAAAAGTCCCTTTGTCCATTATTCACTGTCATTACCCCAGAGAGTGGGGTGTGCTCTCCTTGACTATGCCGAAACTGCCAATCTTCCACACTCAGAAAAGGGGGTGGGGTGGAACTGTATACAGCTTAGGACAGGCACTTGTCTTGCAGGCTGCAAGCACCAAGCTTCATCCCAGCACTGCAGAGACAGCTAACTACAAATGAATGGATGGACGGATGACTGTGGTCTAGCCCCATACGGAGGAGTCTGACAACAGAGCCCTTGATGCAGAAATCCGTATTATCAAGAGCTCTTGGAGCATGGACTCGGGAGACAGGAGACAAATACAGGTTGGACACAGACTATGAAGGCTTCAAACGCCAAGGCTAAGGGCTGACCTTCATTTTGTACACCTCGAGGGCTTGGATGGTCCAGAGTGAAAGACCTGCATGGCCAGACTTGCAACGTGCTTGTGCCGTGGGAAGCTACCTGAAGACAGAGAAGCCAATTAAGAACCTATTAGAGCAGTTCACGGTCAGACAGGAGTGTGGTGTGACGGTGAGCCGGAGTCAGACTGAAACTCTGAAGAGCCTTAAGAGCCGGTGCTCGGCTCGGTTGCAGAGGGCTTACGTGGCGTGCTCGAGGGCCTCCGTTCCCAGCTTCCAGAAAAAAAACAAAAAAACCCAGAAACTTTCATGAGCGAGATAGAGAAGACCCAGGGAGGGGGAGGGGCAGTGGGTGACTGCGTATGGGAATCTGGAAGCGGGGGGGGGGGGGGGGGGGGGGGGGGGGGGGGGGGGGGGGGGGGGGGGGGGGGGGGGGGGGGGGAGCTCTGTGTGCGTTGCTGGAGAAGCAGGAGTAATGACGTGTCCCACCTGGCTGCCTTGGAACTCTCCAGATGGCCTGTGTGGGAGCAGCTGTGAATCCAGGTCAGGAGTTCAGGAGCAATGCTGGAGCTAGCTGAGGAGATAAGAGCCGATAAGCCACAGCTGAAATTATGGGGTCCATGAGATGAGCACAGAGCCAGGTGTGGCGGCACATACCTGTAGCCTCGGCACTCAGGAAGTGAGGCAGGAGAGCAGGAACTCAGCGTCAGCCTCGCTGCCATACTCACTTGGAGGCCTACTTGGGCCTCAAGTAAAGAGAATCTCTCTCTCTCTCTCTCTCTCTCTCTCTCTCTCTCTCTCACACACACACACACACACACACACACACACACACAAATCAAAGAACCAATGAAAGAGACCAAAAAGGTCTGTCACAAACGTAACAAAAAGAAGTGAAGTGGGGTGAGTCCTGGGGGATAGTTTCCAGAAGAGTTCAGTGGGCAGCAGGTGAGAGGTGAGGTCTGCAGGGTCCACCCTCGATGATGTCCTTCCCTCCCTGATGGAAACCTGGTGCAGACAGTCGCTAGTCTACACCTCCCACCCAAGTCTCACCCCCAGATTTTGCTCTTTCATTTGTCTGCGAGAACAAACACATAGACAACTGGTCAGCAGGAAGGAGGCCACACGCGGCCAGCCAGTTCTCCCCATCGATACTCCTCTCCTAGGTACTTAACCAGTGCCATGAGCGCTCTCTGATGCATAAGCTGGGCCCCCTCTTCCAATCCTGGGCTTGGGGGTTCAGGAGAACTTCCCAGAGTGAGTAGCATATTAGCTGAAGCCTCAAAGACAAATGGGGGTGGGGTGGGAGACAGGTGTAGTGGTACAGGCCTTTAGACCCACCACCAGGAAGCAGAGGCAGGCAGATCTCTCGAGGGAAGCCTGGTCTACATAGCAAGTTCTAGGCCAGCCAGGGCTACGTAATAACTTTCTGTCTCAAATAAAAAGTGGTTAACTGGGTATCTTCAGTGAACTGGAGGAAGAAGGGTGGCTGGGTGCAGGATATGACAGAAGGCAGGCGGTAGAAGGGTTGGAAAGTGACACCAGGGAGTTACAGAACCAGAATTAGAATGGATTATGAGCACTTACATAGCGAGCACTCTGATAGGAGAGCATTACTAATGGGCACCCCAATCCCGTGAGGTAAGGGATCAGAGCTGCCCAGGTCGCAAACAGCTCTGGGGGGTTCACATGACCTGAAAGCGGGACCAAGACGACCAGGTGGTCTCCTGATGCATCAGGTTGGGAGAGAAAAATGGGGCCTCCTACACCCTTCCCCCTTCCCAGCTTCCAGTCCCTCAGCTAGAACCCGACCTCTATCCACTCACTAAACCCTGTCCGTCTTCCTCCAGTATCTCTGCCCTGCAGCTGTGGGGTCTACCCCTCAGTGCTTCTGCCTTTACTATTTCTTTCTCTTTTCTTTCTTTCTGCCTGTTTGTTTTGTTTTTTGAGACAGGGTCTCTGTGTAACAGTCCTGGCTGTCCTAGAACTCTCTCTGTAGACCAGGCTGGCCTTGAACTCACATAGCTCTGCCTGCCTCTGCCTCCCGAGTGCTGGGATCACAGGCGTGAGCCACCACTGCCCGGCTTTAGCCCAGGCTGACCTTGCACTTGCCCTGTAGCCGACAATGACATGGGCATTTGTTACCACACCTGTTACCAGGGCTGAGACTAGAACCAGGGCTTTGTGAGTGTCGCTTCCCTCTAAAGTACGGACATCAGCTCTGGAAGTACACATGTGGGCTAAAGCCTGGGCAGCTGAGACTGGAGCACCCACTGCCCCCTCACCCAGGGCAGCACAGCAACATCCCACCTCAAAACATTGTCTTAAAAATGCCATTTATGGGGGCTGCCAAGATGGCTCAGCTGTTAAGAGCACTATCTGCTCTTCCAGAGGACCTGGGTTTGTTTCCTAGCAACCACATGCAGCTCACAGCTGTCTGTAACTCAGTTCCAGGCCTTCTGACCACAGGCGCCCAGACATACATGCAGGCAAAACACGAATGAACATAAAATAAAAATAAATTATATATGTGCATTGGTGTGAAGGTGTCAGATCCCCTGCAACTGGATCTTCAGACAGTTGTGAGCTGCCATGTGGGTGCTGGGAATTGAACCTGGGTCCTCTGGAAGAGCAGTCAGTGCTCTTAACCACTGAGCCATCTCTCCAGCCCCTCCCCTGCTGTTTAAAATGACATCAGGCCAGCTATGGTGTCCCACAGCCTTAATCACAGCCCTCGGAAGGCAGAGGCAGGCAGGTCTCTGTGAATGAGAGGCCAGCCTGGCCTAGGGTGAACTGGAGGACAGCCAGGGTGGTGCAGAGAGACCCCATCTCAAAAATATAGAAAATAAATAAAAATAAGTAAAATTCAAACATGACCACTAAGACCTCTAGTTCATAATTTTTCTGCTTCGTTGTATATGGGACTTGACCTCAGACTCAGGACCTCACACAGAGAAGGCGTGTGCTCTACCAGTGAGTTACATGCCCAGTCCTAGGCCTCAACTTTAAACACACTAAGGTTTCCTGCAGTCTTTAGGGGTGGGTGTTGGCTGCCAGGGCATTCTCATTTGACCAGTGGCAATGACGTGCGTCCAGGCGAGGGGTCAACAGCTCAAGTGTGACCATTTCTTCCCTCCTCCATGCTCTGGACTCAGCCTTCCACCTGAACTACCTCAGCTCTCGTAATAATCTCTCATTACGCAGCAGAAAAATGAGGAGCAAGAATGTTAACGTCACTTGCCAGAAGACGCCGAGTTAATGAGGCTGGGATGGGCCCCCTGGCCAGGTGCATGGCTGACTTCCACTCTAACCTGGGGAGATTGGATAAACAGATTTCTTGAGGTCTGGATAGAAAGGAAAGGCAAACTGGGTTGTGGTGGTGCATACTTGTAATCCTGGCACTCAGGAGGTAGAGGCTGGAGGATCAGGAATTCAAGGCTAGCCTGGGCTACCTGGCAATGTTGAGTCCAATCTGAGTTCCATGAGGCCCTCTCTCACCCTCTGTCCAATCCCAGCCTAAAAATATAAAATGCAATAAAACTACACTAAGCTTTGAACTCCCACCTCCACAGCCTGAGCTGCTGCCCCTCCACCTTCCCCAGGACCTCTCATTTCCTGCTACTCCCCACTGGAGCCAAGGTCTGGTCTAGCGTCTAGGACAAAGTACCTCTACCAACATAATGTTTGGTTATGAGCTAAGGTCTTGCTGTCTAACTCCAGCTGGCCTGGAGCTATGAGGTGGCCCTGGCTCTGGTTATCCTCCTCCTGTAGCCTTCCAAATGCTGAGATTGATGGATGTGCTAGCACCCCTGGTGGCCAAGTCATGCTAAATAACTGTTCTGTCTAACCCACCTTGGACCCCTAGCCCACACAGTGAGAGTGGCATATAAATATTGTAACCAAGGATATTTGTTTAACATCCTGAGAAATTAGCTAATAGAACTAGGGATGTAGTTCATTTGGGAGGATGTTTATCTAGCATTCAGGAAGCTGTGGATGTGATCCCCCATACCACATAAAACAAGATGGAGGAGTGGAAGTAAGTACAAGTCTGTAATCCCAACATAAAGGAGGCAAAAGGTGGAGGATCAAAAGTTCAAGTTTGGGCTCAACAAGAAGAGCTTTGTTGCTCTTGCAGAGGACCCAAGTTTGTAGCACCATGTCAGGTAGCTTGCAACCTCCTGCAACTGAGCTCAAGAGTCTCTGATGCCCTCTTCTGCCCTCTGAGGGCACCTATACTCATGTACACACAGACACACACACACACATACACATTCATGGGTGGGGTGGGAGAAATATTAATTTTTAGAAGCTCAAGGTTCTTCAGATGTAAAGGGAGTTGAAAGCCAGCTTGGACTACATGAGACCCAGTTTGTTTGTTTGCTTCATTAATGAACAATATACAAAGAGAACAGCCAAGTTGTCTCATGGACTGGGGGTGACTGTTCCTTTTCATTCACCAAGAACGGACTACATTTTCTCCTGCTGTATGGTCACAGCGTTAACACAAATCATAAACAAGTCCCTTCAGATAAACGGGAACTTAAATGCCTACAGTGTCCTAGCATACTTGAAAAGCCCCTCTTAGCCAGGCTGGGTGGCGGATGACTTTAATCCCATGCAAAGACAGGCAGAGTTCTGAGTTCTAGGCCAGCCTGGTCAACAGAGAGTTCCAGGACAGCCAGGAATCTGTGGAGAGACCCTGTCTCAGGGAAGGAAAGAAGGAAGGACAGAAAGAAAGAAGGAAGGGAGAAAGGGAGGGAGGGAAGGAGGAAGGCCCCTTCTTTCCACAATCATCACAAACACGAGGAAATCTTTAGTCTGCTGGGTGGCAGCTTGCCTATTAACGCCTGTGTGACTTCTCCTCCAAAGGCCATGTTCTTAACAGACACAGAGGGTCCACATTCCCCAAAGGAGATTTTGCTGAAGAGGCCCTTCCATTGTTTTATTTAGGGATCACTTGATAATTTGTTTGTTTGTTTCTGTACTTACTTTAGCTACACCAGGTGGGAAGGAGTGTGAGCTGACTCCATTGACATACCTTTAACCCCTTCTGCATGCAGGCCCTGTCCTGGGATAAATGTGTAACAGGACTACATTAAAAGGTGGCCTTTCGTTGATCACACTGAGGCCAAACTCAGGGAAATAAAATAGGTGACTTCAGCAGGGTCTGGGACACGTGCGCGCGGGGCAGCGAAAGCAGCCTGGGCATTGAGGAACGAACAGACCCACAATGGCCGGGGAGGGGACTTTGGAAAAACAAGGTCACACTTCTTAGTAGTTTGTTTTCAAAGAATTTGTGTGGCAATAAAGCCAGCTGTTGTCACATGAGCTGTGTCAGTTGTCCTCAACCTCCCAGGAAGAAACCCCTTCTCCTCTCCTTCCCCCCCCCAAGATTGGATTTAGATAAACAGGCAGGCCAAACTGTCCTGCAGATTGCAGAACAATTGCCCTACAGGTGGGGCTAGGCAAAAGCCTGGAATTCTCTGGGGTCACCTGAGCACGGGTCTTACACAGCCTCTCTGTTCTCCCTGAGGAAGTTTCCCTCTCCCCACCCGCATTATCTATGGAAAAGGACCTTAGAGCCTATTTGCTGACTCCCCAACCCTCCCTCAGTCCCCACCCCTCCAACCCCCACCCGTTGCACCCTGGAGAGTCCCCGCTGGGCTGGTTCCCAGAATCTCTGAGCTCAAAGGCAGAAGCAGGGTGGAGTGACCCTCACCTCCCTGCTGGAAATTCCAGCTGCCCCTCACCTGGGCTGCTGCTCAATTCTCTAGCAATAAGGAAGCTTAAACCCTGACTTAGCGCCCATTGCTCTCCAGCTCCACTCTGCCCGAGGCCCCAAGGTACACCCTGCCTATTTTCACATCTGACTCTAAAGACAGCCTCCAAATAAAGTTAATCAAGAAAGCCAGTGTTTTCTAAAGTCAACTGTAAGAACTTACTTTACTAGTATTAACTAAAAATGCAATACCATATGTATGATCCATGATGCATTATATATGGTATATATAATAAGGTATTTATATATGCTTGCTTATATTTGCCCTGCTAAATGATTTTATTGATTGCCTAGCATCTATGATCTATAGATTGCATGTCTGGTATACTTTTAGGCACTAACCAAAGTAAAAGCGGACCAGGCTTGGTTCTCAAGGAGCAGAAGCCCCTTCAGAAAGACAGACGCCTGCAAGTCTTCAGGCCAGAGCAATAACTCTGTGTTAGACTGCTTACCTAACATGCGTAAAGCCCTGTGCTCAGCTCCAGCTATCGAGACAAAGAGGAGTTCAAGATGCAAGGCCTGCAGTGTGAGAGCAGCTTCTCCCACACCCGGACCAGGAGTGTCTAGCTGGTTTTTCACTTTTTCCTTGAGCCTTTTACTCCATGGCTCAAGATGAAAGTGTCTCCAGAGACCTTTCTTCTTCCCTGCATTTACTCACAGACTCTTTCATTAAACTAAAGTTTCTTCCTAGGTACGGTGGTGCACACCTGTAATCCCGACATTTGGGATGCAGAGGAAATCAGATTACCTGGGTTCCAGACTAGCCTGGGCTATACAGCAAGATGCTATCTCAAAAGACAAACAAATAAACAAACAAAAAAGTTCCTGTCTGAGCTTGGCCAAAACACAGGCCTTGGGAAGCGGCAGACAAGGTGGAGGTCTCTTGGGGCTTCTGTCCTTGAGTGGGAAAGAGAGGGAAGGCAGGGAGAAAAACCCTCACAAACACGTAACTAAAATAATTTCAGGTAAAGAAAGGTTGAAGAGATGGCCCAAAGGGTAAAAGCATTTGCCACACAAGCCTGATGACCCAAGTCTGGTCTCTGGAACCCATATTAAAAGCTAGTTGTAGTAGCAGGCACCTGTAACTGCCGTACTCATGGGCAAGATGGGACTCAAGTCAAGAGAATCTGGAATCTCGAGGGCCAGCTTGCCTGGAGTACAAAGTGCAGCAAGAGAGAAGGCAAGAACTGGCTCCTGGAAGTAATCTTTCTACAGCCAAGCATCGTCAGTGGTGCGCAGGCGCACACGCACACATACACACACACACACAAAATAAAGGAATAAAATATAATAGAATAATAATTTCAAATGATAATTGCTGGGAAGAATGCACAAAGTGGCGCTAGCCAAGTATATGGAGGACAGCGTAGAAGATTTCCCCAACAAAGGAAGGCTTTTTTTTTTTTTGAGACAGGGTCTTATTAAGTAGCCCAGGCTGGCCTGGAACTCAGTATGTAGGTCAGGCTGGCCTCAAACTCAACAGAGAGCCCAGTGCTGGGATTAAAGTTGTGTGGACTGTGCACAGCTAAAGAAGGCCTTTCTAAGGAAGGGACATGGGACTGAGGCTTAAATGACATAGTGTCTCGTGCGAAGTTCTGGGAAGGGGATCTCAGGTTGAAAGCACAGGCTGAAGATGAGAACAGAGGGCATTCTTGAGGGACACAGGAAAGGCCAGAGACCCATGTGCTGCATCCAGAGAAGGATGAGCTAAAAGAGGCCTCAAAGCGTGGGCTCGGGGCGACCCTGGAGGGCGAGCAAGGCTGGAGAGCTTCTGCTGACTGGCTGGCTTGTATAAAGCTTGCAGCATTGAGCACTCTGGACCTGCTCAGGCAGAGTCCAGAGGTGCAAAGCCATGAGGGAAGCTTTAAACCCAGGAGGATCAAGGAGGTTGTCCCAAAGCCATCTGTGGTGGCACAAAATTGCAATCCCAGCAGCATGTGGGAAACTGAGGTATGAGAATCCCCAGTTAGACCAGTCTGTCTTCAAAGACCCAAACCAAAAAGACCCAAAACAAAAAGTGCTGGTACTGCACACCTTTAATCCCAGCACTTGGCAGGCAGAGCTCTGTGAGTTCAAGGCCAGCCTGCTACCTAGTGAGTTCCAGAACAGCCAGAGCAAAATTGTAAAATAATAAACAAAAGCAAAATAATAAACAAACAAATAAAGCTCTCAAATATGGGAGAAAACGAATTGATTCTGCCCCCTCCTCTTTTTTATTTCTTCTTTCTCTAAAAGGCGGTGGGGTTTTTTGTTTGTTTGTTTTTTTATTTCTCAAATATGTTTCTGTCCAAAGGTGAAAGAAAAAACCTTAAATCTATTCACACATTCTTTCAAAAGGGCTCCCCAGAGGCAGAGAAGCTGGGAGAGACTTCCTGCCTGGGGCAGGGCATGTGCTTTGTGAGGAGTGTTTTGTTTTGTCTTAAATATTCTCAATCTAGGAATCAAACCCTAAATAAACCCTCTTTGCCCCCCCCATTCCTGTTCCACGTGCTACACTGTGACCCAGAACCTAGTTCCTTTGAAATTCCGATGAACTACAACACAAATAATCAGTATTCCCAGGTCTCCCAGGAACCTAGGCTCCAGGGGCTCCCGGGGCTCCCGGGCTCCCGGCTCTCCCGGAAAGGGAAGTGATTTTGACCCTTGTGGGCCCTGGCTCCCTGACCTCTTTGTGCACAGAGTCCCCCGGGGGTGGGGGTGGGGAAGCGCTGTTTAAGTGCGAACAGGGACCCGGAGGAGTGTTGCGGAGCAGGACTTCTTTCAAGTCGAAGACATAGTGGCTTCTGGCTGTCCATATTTGAAATGACAAGGTGCTAGCTAGAACCTCCAAACCCGGCAGGGCAGTTTTTCTAGCCAGGCAAAACTAAAATCAAAGCAGGTGGGTCTGCAGAAGTTGTAGCCGGCCCGATCTCTGGTCTCTGTGGGAGGCAGCCCAGATAAATGACATAATTGGTCAGCTCACTGAACGCTCCAAGAAGCAGTGTGAGACCACTGCTCCCAGAGCTTTGACACAGGTATGAGTTGACACATGGCTGGGGAATGGTTCAGTCTTTAAACCATTACATTAGGCATGTGTTAGTGAGCGTGACAGCCTGACATTACTCCGCATCCCTCAGGGCAATGGGCTACCCTAGACTTCGGGTGATCTCTAGCTCTTGGAAGCCCTGTAGGTACAGATACTGGTTAACTGCCCCTCCCCACAGCACAAGGAAGAAGCGGGGGTTATTTTTCAGGCGCTTGCATCATCTCCAGCTCTTTTCCCTAGTCCTGTGGGGGTAGCAGCTGGCTGTCAGGTCACCATCACACACCATCTTGGAGATCATTCTCTTTGCTTGCTTGCTTTTTTTTTTTTTTTTTTTTGTGGGTTTCATTTGCTTTTAGTTCTATTTGGTTGTTGGCATGAGTCCCAAGCTGAACTTAATCTCACTATGTTTCTAGGGTAGCCTTGAACTCCTCCACATTGCCCTGTCTCCATCTCCTGAGTGTAGACCTCCAACCTAACTTCAAAAGACTGGGGATAGTTTGGGACTGAAGTCGGGGCTGCAGTCTCCTGCATGCCAGGCAAGTGCTCACTCTGCCAACTGAACTGCGTCTTCAGCCCTCATTTCTTTTGGGTCTGTGTTTTGTTTTGCTTCAGAAAAGGTCTCGTTCACCCTAGGACTCTGACTTTGCCCTCCTGATCCTCAGCTTCTGCCTATTCAGTGCTGGGATTCCAGGCACAAGCCAGCGAGCCCAGCTAGAGATCATTTCATCCACGTGAGGGCTTCCCCGCCAAGGGACGAGCTGGGCCAAGGTCCAGCAGGTAAAAAGAGAGTATGACACACAGACATATGTGCCATCGTGTGCACGCGGTGCTCAGAGGACAACTTGCAGGAGCTGGTTCTCTCTATTCACCATGTGGGTCCTAGGAATCGAACTCTTGTCCTCATACTTGGTGTTGGGAGCCCTTACAGGCTGAACCATCTCACTGGCCCTACAGTACTCTTTTTAAGACATGGTTTTATATAGTCCATGCTAGCCTTGAACTCCTCATGTAGGAATTACAGGCATACATGCCCTCCTCGAACTTGGAGATGGTATGTAATAGTAGAACATGAGTTTGGTGCTGAATGCCATGAAATAGTCTGCTGTGCCAGGCTGCCAACAACTTCATACAGTCCATGTTTACCCACTCCTGGCTCAGGGCATCTCTCTGCTACCCAGGCTGACTCCCAATGGCTGGAATCAAGCTATCCCTTTTCCTTAGTCCCCTAAACATCAGAAGCTACACAGGTAAATCATTAGGTCAGACTTGTACCCAATTTTGTCTTGTTTTCAGTGCTGGGGATTGAACCCAGGACTTCACACATGGTAGGCGAATGCTCTACCCCTGAACTACAGTCTGGTCTTCTAGCTCTCTGAGTGCTAAACTGATCAGACTGGCCTAAATTTGAGAGCCTTTGGTCAGATTCCTAAGTAGCTGGAATTCTAGCTGGTACCACCCTGCTTAGCTGCTGCCCTGTGTTATGAGCTCACGAAGAATCCTAGCTGTGTAAGCCTTTGATGTTTAGTCCCTGGGAAAACTGCCTAAATGCAGAGTTCTCAGAACATAGCCGATCATTAAGTAAAGCATGGCTGTATATCAGAATTTACTGAATTAACACCTTTGTCAAAAATTGGCCCTAATCTTAGACTTATCAATGAACTCAAACTCTCCAACATGAACTGTTGAAAAGATTCCATTGAGCCGGGTGGTGGTGGCGAATGCCTTTAATCCCAGCACTCGGGAGGCAGAGGCAGGTGGATCTCTGTGAGTTCGAGGCCAGCCTGGTCTACAAGAGCGAGTTCCAGGACAGTCTCCAAAGCTGCAGAGAAACCCTGTCTCGAAAAACCAAAAAAGAAAAGATTCCATTGAGCATTGTCTGCCTTCACCATTTGGAAGGAGAAGGCGGTAAATGGAGAAGGCTTAGTTTGAGGCTAACCTGGGCTCTATAGCAAAACCGTGTCTCAAAGAAAGGGGCTTGGGTTGGAGAGATGGCTCAGCAGTTAAGAGCACTCATTGCTTCTGCAGAGAACCTGAGCTCAGTTCTCAGCACCCACAGGGTGACTCACAAGCATTTGTAGCTCCAGTTCCAGGACATCCAGTGTCCTTTTGAGACCTCCTTAGGTGCTGCTCACACAAGGAGCACATACATACATACAGGAAAACATTCGCATACATAACATTTTTATAAAATTCCATTGTATTGTCAGTGTGCTAGATTTGCCAAGTATTAACATTTTTAGCATTTTTAACATCAAATGGAAATTATCTGTGTGTTATCTACATTATATAGACTATCCATGCCTATAGAGGAAGCAGAGGAGGGAGAAAAACGAAAGGGAAAGATACATACTTAAGACCAAGGAAAAATTAAAGCTGAGCATGGTTGTGCCTGCCTACATATAGTTCTAGCCCTTTGAGGGTGGAAGGAGTTCAAAGTCATTCTCCATTCTGCAGTGAGTTTAAACCAACCTTGGCTACCTTGTGCCAAAATAAAAACATATCAAATGTAATTTAAATACCCAGAGATAACAATGATTAACATTTTATTTGGTTTTTGTTTTGTTTTGTTTTTATTTTTTTTGTTTTGTTTTTTTCGAGACAGGGTTTCTCTGTGGCTTTGGAGCCTGTCCTGGAACTAGCTCTTGTAGACTAGGCTGGTCTCAAACTCATGGAGATCCACCTATCTCTGCCTCCCGAGTGCTGGGATTAAAGGCATGTGCCACCACCGCCTGGCAACATTTTAACTTTTTGATTATAATTATCCATATTTTAAAGATGTATTTTATATTTATTTAGTTAGTTTTAGTTTTTCAAGACAGGGTTTTTCTCTGTAACAGCCTGGCTGTACTGGAACTCACTCTGTAGACCAGGCTAGCCTTGAACTCAGAGATCTGCCACCCCTGCTTACCAAGTGCTGGGATTAAAGGCATGTGCCACCACGGCTGGCTGATTTATTTTCTTGTTAGTTATTAAGTATATGTGCATGTCTTCATGTGGGCATCACACATGAGTGCAGTTGCCTATGGATGCCAGAAGAAAGTGTCAGATCTGATACTTATAATTAACAAGAAAATAAATCTGCCAGGCTGTTACAGAAAAACCCAAGCAGTGGTGAACCCACAACGTGTGGGTCTGGAGCTGAACTTGGGTCCTCTGGAAGACCAGCACACTCTCCGTCACTGAGCCGGCTCTCCAGGCCCTAGCCACACATGTAAATTACCACCACCGCCTGGCTATCTTTGTTTGTTTTATGAGAGCATTTATTTGCTTGCTCACTTGTGCTTCTGAGCAGCATCACTCTACACACATACTTTAGTAAATAAAACGTTAATATTTCTAAAGTATCTTTTGTCTGTCGAGTGTTTGCAGCTAATGGAGTTCTGAGTGTATGAGTTGACCATTGATAAATCATAAATGTCCATGTTTCCCTTTGATGGCTGTGTTCTTCCTGCTTCAGGACCGCCTCTCCCAATGTGTGTGGACTTGAGTGTGCATGTGTGCACGTGAGTGTGTACACGCAAGTGTGAGCATGTGTGTGTGTATGTGTGTTCATAGCACCATGTGCACGTTTCTTCACATTCTATCACACAGTCTTGTAATTTTTGGCTTTATTCATTTACTTAGTTTTATTTTTGAGATACTCTCGTATATCTCACAGTCTGGCCTCAAACTCCCTCTGCAGGTGAGGATGGAGTTGAATTTCCAACTCTCCTGTCTCAACTTCTTGACTGCTGGAGTCACAGGCACCCCACCCTCTTCTTTTAGCATCATAGCAAATTAAGACAATACTTAGGGTTGGGGTGCATGTCAGTTGGTAAAGTACTTCCCTGGCATGTGTAAGGCTTTGGGTTTGATCTCAACAGGGCATGAATCCATCACAGGGCACAAACCTGAGGTCCTACTTCTCTGGAAGTGGGGACAGAATCACCAGAAGTTCATCAGCTACTTATCAGATTTGAACAGCGTGGGTTACCTGAGAGAGATCCTATCCCTCCAAACCGTCCAACCAACCAACAAATGAACAAAACAAATAACACCAGGCAGCACGCAGTGTGGACAAGCAGTGAAAGTTGGCTTACCAGAAAAGGAACAGGAACGCCATCTGCGAGGATGCTTCCTTCTGGCCGAGGATTCTCCCTTCCGGCCAGTCAAGTTCTGCAGGGAGCCTCTGAAACTGATCTGATGCTTTGATTTGATTATTCAAGTGCCGTGATTTGTACCAACTTGTGCTTTTGCTGAAAAAAGAAGGGACAGGAGGCACAGGATGTCTGAGGTTGGGACTCCCCACCCCACTTTTGCTGTATCGCCCTCTCTGCCATATTCAGAGAAGCCAGAAATCCAGATCTTTGACTCTGATTCCAAGTTCTTTCTTCTATATCTCTCAACAAGATTAGAATTGTCAAAGCCTTTTGCTATCTTGTTTGATTCCCAGACAACCCCAACAAGGTGGGAACTATTATCTTTCACCCATTACAAATTAGGAAAGAGGTCCAGAGAGGCTAAATAATTTGCTGAAGGTCACACTCAGCTGACAAGTGACAAAGACACCCTTGAAATCACAATCTCTGACTCCAAATAAATGCTCTCTTCTCTTTACCATAACACATTAATTAATGTTGGACGAAGCCCCACCAACGTATTATTAAACATGGGAAGGGAAACAAGAGCTAGCTGAAGGAAGGGTAAAGGATGCTGACGTCAGTGGTATATGTGAAAGTGCTCCAAACAGAAACACCTTTGGAGGCTCAATAGATAACAGCTGATGGAAGGATGTGTAAGTCCTTGGGGAGCAGTCATTCCAATCTCTCTCTCTCTCTCTCTCTCTCTCTCTCTCTCTCTCTCTGGCCCTGAGTGTGTGTGTGTGTGTGTGTGTGTGTGTGTGTGTGCGCGCGTGCGCGCACACACACACACACACACACACATGTTGCCCATCATTAGCGTGAGGTAAAACTCCAAGTTCTGGTGACAAATTGGGTGTGTCTTAGCTCAGCCACTTACAACGTACCTGACCTTAGCAATAAGCCTTCCCCCAATATTCCTGTTCCCTAAAATGAGATTAATAGTCCCTGCTTCTCAAAGCCATTGAGATAATGAAACAACATTTAATGTGTTCTCAGTAGCAACACAATAGAGTCAGTGTCTGTGGGAACACCATGATTTGTTAACAGTAAACACGAGGGTTGGGCAGTTTCTATGTAACTGGAAGGTGGGGGCCAACAAGGTGTCTGGGATGCTAAGGAAGGAAAGAGAAAGGTTGGAAGGACTGGTAAAAAAGATGGAATGTCTGACCTTGACATTTGTCAGAGCTGTGAGGGTAAGTACAGAGCAGACAGCTCTTCAACAGTGGAAGGGTGGCACAGCTCAGGGCAGGGCACTGCCTAGCCCTGCACGAGTGTCTGGGTTTGAAAGAGCCCCCTGGAGTGGAGAGACTCTCACTCAAGTCTTGGGATAACACGACCCCCCCAGAACTCACGAGAGACCATCCTTGCTGCAATCACACGAGGTTTATTGACAGGAACCAGCGCTGGGACCGAGACTCATATCCCATGCAGGGGAGGAGTTCAACCCCGAGTAGCTGGGAGAAGGGGTACTTAAGGGAAGAAACAAAACCACAACCCAAAGCGGGTAGGGAGGGACATCATTGGAAAATTCTGAAAATACCAGTGATAATCACAAGGGGGTAACTCCCTGTTTCTCAAGAGTGTTCTCAAGTTTATAATCTAACATTATAGTCAGCCAGTTTCTGGAACAGAGTTATGGAACTGGCTAACCTAGATTTTTGGCTCTATTTTTCCTGCTAGATTTTTGGCTCTATTCTTTCTGCTAGAGGGGCCTAGATTTACCCGGGTCTCTCATCTCCCCACTTCTTCTAGTACCTAGTTCTAATCATAGAACTAGATTTCAGTATCTTCTTGACCTTGTAAAGCACTAGCTATATTGGTGGAGTAACATCAAAATCTGAACATCACTTATTCTTTCTCTAAGGAAGGTAATTAGTTTATTTAATATACATGGACCTATAATCAGTAGCAGAAGCAAAATTAGGAATGGTCCCATAAGGGAAGATATCAGAGTAGTCATCCAAGGAGATCTATTAAACCAGCTCTCAAACCGTCCCTGATTGTTGGGATCATTTGGAGTCCTGGCCTCCAGCTGCTCTTCCCTGCTAGAGATCTTTACTTCTGATTTGAGTTACTGAAAGCTGTGTCAAAATTGTTTACCAGCTCTGCTTCACTAGCATGTGTTGCCTTGCCTTGAGGATCAGAGGATAAGGTTTTCACCTGTTGGCCCACCTGACTGTTGGGTATATAAGCCTCCATGGTGCTATTGAATAAAGGGCTTCTTACCATGACTAGAAGACCCTGTCTCTCTGTCTGTGCTGTCTGTCTGTGTGTCTTTGTGTGTTTCAACCTCCAGCCCCTTGCCCAAAGCTTGCGAACTGTATGGTAGTGCATAGAGCGCAAACAGGCATTGAGTGCTGCAAATGGAGGTTCCACTGAGATCAGGAGCTAGGGAACGCTGAGAGGTCGCCCTCGGAAGGTGAGGGTGGATTGGGGTATGTGTTAATCCTGACATCCTTCGCTCAGGTTTCCGTTTTAGGCCATGTAGGCGTGGCAAGTGGAAGTCCAACCGAGAAAGAGGAGTAAGTGGACAGGGTTATCCCTGGCTGGCAGGGACATATTAGGGAATTAAGACAGGACACCCTCTGAAACAGGAGGCAGGAGGGTGAATTGAAGGCCTCAAAAAGATAGGATGTATACAGCTCAAAAAGATAAAATGTGTATGTTAATTGTGTTGTCTTTTGTGTTCTGGACTGGAAAAGACATTTGATTCTGGGAACCACTAAAAAAGGTATTTTCAGGGGAGAGGGGGAAGGAGAAGGGGGAAGGACTGGGGAGAGCTTGGGGGAGTGGGAGGGTGAAGATGGAAGAAAGGTGGACATTGGAGAAGGGAATAAGATATCTACATTAAGAGAATCATTTTAGGGTTGGCAAGGTACTTGGCCCTGGGGATCCCAGGTGTCCATGGGCATGTCCCCAGCTAGGTATTCAGGCAGCAGAGGAGAGGGTGCCAGAATTAGCCTTGTACCATAGTCACATTGATGATTATCTTGATTACCATTATAGAAATTTCATCCGATGGATGGAGATAGAGACAGAGACCCACATTCACATCAGAGCAATGGATTGAGCCCCCAAGGTGCAGGTGAAGAGCAGAAGGTGGGAGAAGATGAGTTAGGAAGTTAGGACCGTGAGGGGCTGGTCCACCTACTGAGA
>PVIU01021779.1:0-30806 GCA_004026605.1 Ondatra zibethicus
GACATGCACATGTGAATGCAGATGTTTGTGTGGGAAGACATGCACATGTGAATGCAGATGTTTGTGTGGGAAGACATGCACATGTGAATGCAGATGTTTGTGTGGGAAGACATGCACATGTGAATGCAGATGTTTGTGTGGGAAGACATGCACATGTGAATGCAGATGTTTGTGTGGGAGGACATGCACATGTGAATGCAGATGTTTGTGTGGGAGGACGTGCACATGTGAATGCAGATGTTTGTGGGTGGACATGCACATGTGAATGCAGATGTTTGTGTGGGGGGACATGCACATATGAATACAGATGTGTGGCAGGATTATGCATATGTGAATGCAGATGTTCGGCAGGGTTATGCACATGTGAATGAAGATTTGGAGGTGGGGTTATGCACATGTGAGTTCAGGTGCTGGAGGAGGCCAGAACAATGCACCAGATCCCTGAAGCTGGACTTACAGGAGGTCGTGAGCTGCCTTGGTACAGGTGCTGGAAACCAAACTCGGGTCCTTGACAAGAGCAGCAGGCGCTCATAACCACTGAGTCTTCTTCTCTCTAGACCCCATTTTATACCTTGTGATGGGAAATGAATGGAGGTTATTTATTTGACAGAAAAGAAACTAGACACTTGGGGTCCTTGGGGATGACAACACCACTGCTTATGAAATAGACTGGATTAGAGGAAACAGACCTGAATATCATCAAGCTTTTAGATCTAAGCAGTTTTCAAGAACTACAGAACAGAGGGACATTATAAACATCTCCACAGGGGAGCACTCAGCAAGCCAAACCAAGACTTAGAACACTGTAGAACAGACCACTGAATTTCAACAAATAAACCCTAAGGGGAAAACCTGCAGAGATCAGAACAAAGTAAGAGCCATGTTAACCAAGGAAACCAGTTATAGGTATATCTCCATCTGGACTCAAGTCAAATAATAGCAATGACCACAGGACCATCCAAGAAGCTTTAAGAGTGGCTGTGTGAGGAAGTAGGACACACTGGGCATCAGAAGGATGCTGTCACTGTTTAAGGTCTTCTGTAGGGATTTGCTGGCCTGGTCAGCTTTGTCAACGTAGCACAGCCTAGAGTCATCTGAGAGGAGAGCCTTGATTGAAGGATTGCCCACATCTGATTGGCTGGCCTCTGGTTTTCCCATAAGGGACAGTCTTAATTGTTCATTGGTGTGGGAGGGCCCAGCCCATGGTGGGTCATGCAGATTCCTAGGCAATCAGCCCTGGCTATTAGAAGAAGGCTAACTGAGCATGAGCAAGCAGGCCAGTCAGCAAGCATCTTCCCTCTGTGGTTTCTTCTTCAAGGCCCTGCTTGAGTTCCTGCCCTGATTTCCCTAAATGATGAACCTGGAAAAGAAAGTCAGATCAATCCTTCCCTCCTCGAAGGCGCCTTCGGTCAGAGTTTGTCACAGCAACAGAAACCAAACCAGAACAGACAGAAACAATTCCTGACAGAAATAGTAGATTCATAGGATTTACTTGAAATAATCTCAGCTGAGCGTAAATCAGGGTACACACATACCAAGAGTGGGCACAAAGCAAGGTTCAATGCAAAATTGAGTTTATTTCCGTGTAAATCTTCATGTTTTTAGGATCAGAAGAGTCTTTAGAGTGTAGCTATAGGACATATCTAAAATAATCCCACCATGGAAGAAAGTGCAGGCCATATCTACATGCATGCGAGGAAACTTGGCAAGAAAGTCAAATAGTAATGCACTGAGATTTCTGAGCGGTATAAATAGGGATATTTCTGCTACCCATCCCCTTCCTCGTTCAGTTTTTAACAGGCAGGTATTTTCAGAAGAAGTGAAGCAAAGGCTGTCGCTTGAGGGCAGAGCACTTCCTAGAACGCACATACACAAAACGACGTGGGCTGCTCCGTTCTTTTTTGAGACAGGGTCTCTCTACATAGTCCTGTCTGTCCTGAAACTCACTATGAAGACCAGGCTGGCCAGATCCGCCTACCTCTGGTTAAAGGCATGCGCCACCATGTCCAGCTACTTCCAATTCTTTCTATAATTGTTACCCCAGGCATGCTTGAGAGCAGAATTCTAAAGTTAAGTGGATGGGTGAAGGCTTATTGCTTTGCTAACGTTCTCCTGGGGTTTGCCTGAAATAACGTAATGGCTGAGATCTTGTCTCACAAACACTTAAATAAGGAAAGTGGCATGTTTCACAGGTGTGACAGAAAGAGCATAATACAACCCATTAAATATGAAGCATGAGGATTCCAAAGGTTACTGAATCAACAATGTTATTTAACAAAGTGAAATCAGAGTACGACGTGACTGGAATTAGTGATCGCTTCCCTTCTGAGATCCCATTCATGGCTCACAACAGAGCTGTCCCTTCAACCAGATTCAGGCTGTGACCTCAGCATCACCAAAGAGCAGACTGCACAGAACAGGCAGAGCACCTCCTACTGCGCATGTGCTCCAAGGGGCTTCAAGGGGCGGGGCTTAATGCTTGCCTCTGATGGAGAACTTTGGAAATAAGGAATGCAAGGGATTTCTGGTTTGACTTTGGGGAACTTTTGGGGGAAAACGAAGTTTTTTGATAGTTTTTATTTTTATGTTTAATTTTTTTTTAGGTTAGCACAAGAAAAGAGGGGTTTCATCGTGACATCTTTATACAAACCTGTGGTCACACCTTGTTGTCATTGGTTCCGCTCCCCCACTGTCCCTCTCCTAACTTCCTCCTCCCTTCTACCCCATCCTTTGCTTCCCGTTTGTCCAAACTTCTCTTTTCTTGGCACATGTATTCTGTCACCTTGTTTCTCAACCTTGCTCAGACCTCTTCCTCTGATGATCCCCTTTCTAGTTCCATGACCTACACACGTGTGCACCTGTATTCACACACATACATATCATTTCAAAGCTAGGTTCCATGTTTGAGAGAAAATGTGGCATTTGTCTTTCAGCTTCACTTAACATGATAATTTCCAGTTACTTTTCTGTAAATGCCATGGTTTAATCTTTCTTTATGGCTCATAAAATTCCATTGTGATCTATGACATTTTCTTTCTTTTTTTTTTTTTTTTTTTGTTTTTCAAGACAGGGTTTCTCTGTAGCTATGGAGACCATCCTAGGAAATCACTTTGTAGATCCGGCTGGCTTCAGCCTTGAACTCACAGAGATCCACCTACCTCTGCCTCTCAAGTGCTGGGATTAAAGGTGTGTGCCATAACCAGCCAGCAAACTATACCTCACCACACTTCCCACAGTTCCTTTCTTTCTTTCTTTTCGGTTTTTTACTGAATTTTCTTTATCAATTCATCTGTCGATGGACAGCTAAGATGGTTCCATTGCCTGGCTACTGTAGAGCAGCAAAGAGCATTGTCTTAGTTACTTTTCTATTGCTGAACTAAGACACCATGACCAAGGCCACTTAGAAGAATACACTTAATGGGGGCTTACAGTTTCAGAGGGTGAATCTATGACCATCACGGCAGATAACATGGCAACAGGCAGGCAGTCATGGTTCTGGACCAGTAGATCAGAGCTTACATCTGATCCATAATCACAACACAGAGAGAGAAAGGGACTGGCATGGGCTTTTGAAACCTCAAAACCCACCCCCAGTGACACACCTCCTCCAACAAGGCCACACCTCTCAATCCTTCCCAAACGGTTCCATCAATTTAGGACCAAGTATTGAAATACATGAGCCTAGGGAGACATTCTCCTTCAGACTACCATAAACATGCATGAGCAAATATCTCTGTAGTATTCCAACTTAAAATATTCATTGAGCGGGCTGGAGAGATGGCTCAGCGGTTAAGAGCATTGACTTTTCTTCCAGAGGTCCTGAGTTCAATTCCCAGCAACCACATGGTGGCTCACAACCATCTATAATGAGATCTGGTGCCCTCTTCTGGGGTGCAGGTAAACATGCAGGCTGAATACTGTATACATAATAAATAAATCTTTTAAAAAAATATTCATTGAGCATGACTGGTCATGTAGAACTTCACTGATTTCCACTTCTAAGTTTATATTCTCTCCAGTATAAGATAGTAATCTAGTTGAGAGTGCTCTTTCTCGCTCTCTCTTGCGCTCTCTCTCTCTCTCTCTCTCTCTCTCTCTCTCTCTCTCATTCGTTTCTGACAAAAAGCAACTTAGGAGAGAAAAGGGCTCATTTCCATTTACACATCAAAGTTACATCCACCATTGTATGAAAGTCAAGGCAGGACCTTCATGGAGTCACATCATGCCATGGTCAAGAGCACAGTGGCAAAATCATATATAGGGGGCTGGAGAGATGGCTCAGAGGTTAAGAGCATTGACTGTTCTTCCAGAGGTCCTGAGTTCAATTCCCAGCAACCACATGATGGCTCACAACCATCTGTAGTGAGATCTGGTGCCCTCTTCTGGCCTGATATATAATAAATAAAGTCTTTAAAAAAAAAAAGATCATATACAGTGCTCCCTTGATTGTGCTCAGTTCAGTTTCTCCACCCTTCACAGGTCAGAACCACCTACCTTGGGGATGATGCCCACAATGGACTGGCTCTTCCCACTTCACTTAGCTGAATTAAGACAACCGCCACAGACACACCCACAGGCCACTCACTGAAGGTACTGGAGTCTGGAGAACTCCTTTAAAGTTTCCAGGTGATAGTAGGAATTCAGAGTTCCCTCCTGGAGTTCTTAGTCTCATTAATAAGACAATTTAAAATTTTAAACTCTGATTTAGGTCTCCTAGTGGGCTGTAAGCAAACACATTGTTGGCAGCTGAGCATGAAATCCCATTGTTTTGGATTAGGAGGACGAGGCAACTGCAAATGTTCTACTGTGTCTATCAGGAAAAGCATATTGGGTGCTAAAGACAGAGCCCATTAATCCATGTGATGACATAGACAGAAAACAGCCATCTCCAAGCCAGGAGCAGGCTCCTAATGGAATCTTATTCTCACCTTGAATGTACAGAACAGTGAGAAAACGCATGTCTGTTGCTGGAATCACCCAGTCTGCCCTGCTCCACTAAAACAGCTCGTTCAGGCTGTCACCCACAAGGCATGCTTCTGCAGGTCTTCTCAGAAATCCTTCATGGTCCTTTCTGCTTTCTGCAGCTTCTGTGTCTTCACCTATCAGAGTCAAAGAAACTCCCTGCCCATTGGTCAGCCACTCTTGGGGCCCTTCCAATCATGCTGCAGTCAGTAATGCTGCCACTAGGAACCAAGCCGAACAGGTGGGGCCTTTGTGTGGTTTGGGTTTCACGTGGTACTGAGTAAGCACAGCAAAGAGCGCACACAGAGCCTTGGTGCCCACCAGTAATTGTTGGCCCTTCCCCTGCACAGACGTACCCAACACTGGCACTCACACATGGGTCATCAGCGTCTAGGCAACCTGTTGCATGGTCTGTGTCAAGCCTGTAGTCCAGGACTACATCTAAGGAAGAAGGTGGCAGTAATAGAGGATAGTCCTATGCCTCCTGAAGTTCCTCCTCACATTCAACCATGGTCCCACCCACAGGCCATGCTGCTCATTCACTGTCCACTCCAGGTCCCTAGCCTGGTCCAAGTCTAGGCTTCCTAGAACCATAGACATCTTGTGACTGTCCGTCTTTCCCTGCCAGGCTGAAAAGGAATTGACTGAAGGTCTCCAGGAGGCCTTGGGAGAAAAATCGTTTGTGTCTCCTGTTTCCTGACCCTGCTGGTAGAGAATCTCAAGGAAGGTCAGTAAAGGGGAGGAAACTTATCTCTCAACTCCTCAGCATGCCCACAAGGCTGAGGCCTCTCAGTCCAAGCAAAACCCTAACAGCTCTTCCAGAAAGTCCCACCTAGTACTAACTTTGATTTGAAACACTTTCTCCTATAAGCCCAAATTAAATAATGTGGCCCAATGCAGAATATTAAAATTAACTACTAGTTGTATGATTATACAGGATATCATGTGATAATTCTGTTGATATATGCAGTTCATAACATTCAAGTCAAAGTAGTTAATATCCTAGTCTCCTTTTAAATTTTTTTATTAACACATAGGGATTATTTTATTTCTTGGGTACACTGTGTTGTTTCAGTAATGTATTTTGTGTGTATTATGTACATGTGATGGGTGGGTGCACTTTCATGTGTGTGCATGTACAGAGGTCAGTGTTGAGTGTCTTCCTTTTATATTTTGAGACAAGTTCTCTGAGAACCTGGATCTCTCTGACTCAGGGAGAGTAAGCCTCAGAGAGACTGTGTCTTCGTGTCTCCAACTCTGGGATAACAGGTACACACCAGTATGTACCATTTCTCCATGGGTGCTGGGGATTGTGCTCCAGCCCTCGCTGCTCAGTGAGCATGCCACTACCTCCTGAGCCCCACAAGAATCCGTTTTTGTAGAATAAAAATGCAGCAACACCGTCATGGAGAAAGGAGTGACAGGGCCCTCATGGTCTCTCCTGGCGCTGGCAACCAGCAGCTTCCGCTGAGCCCCTCTCCCCAAACACCACATCTGAGGGCCAAGAACGAGGAGGACACACTTCCCTTTCCATGTGATCATGGGATGAGCATTTCGTCAGGCAGCAGGCACGCCCAAAGCTTGGTGTGGTTTGTAAGACAGTTTTTGCAAAACACCTTCTACTGTAAGATGCCCATCTCTCTGGGCTTTTCACAGTCCCTGATAGCACACTGACTCTGAACCATTGTCTGGCTTCTGTAGGATGAGAGCCCTAAAGTATGTCACACAGTGAGGAAAAAAATAAGATTATGGGTACAAGAGTTCGAAAATAAAACTTGATTTTTTTTTTTTTAGATTTATCTGGATTGGGACCAATTTTTTTTATTTTTTTAACTAATGGAACCAAGAGTTAGATGGAAGTTGGAGTCTGAGAAACTGAGTGTGGTCCTTCATCTCACTCTCAATAGCAGGGTGAGTTAGTGGCAGGTCACAGGGACGTTAGGTGTCCTGTGCAGGTGGCAAGTCACAGGGACGTTAGGTGTCCTGTGCAGGTGGCAGGGCACAGGGAACTCAGGTGTCCTATGCAGGACTAAAAACCGGACTTTGCAGGGTGGCTTCTGCAAAATGGGATTGCTTCTGGGAGCAATGAAACCGAGAGCCCTTTGCTATCATCCAGCAGCGACAACGATTAAGAAGACAAGCCCTGGGGCCAGATCTGAGGATCTGAATCCTGATGAGCCACCTCTATCCTCTTCTTGAGTCTCTTTCCTCAGCTGAGAAATGTGGACAATCACAGTACTTTGCCTGTGGGTTTGATGGGTGTGATGGTGAGGCAATATGAGCATGGGGTGGTGGTAGGGCATGTTTTTAATACCAGCACTTGGGTGGCAGAGGCAGGGGAATCCCTAAGTTCGAGGCCAGCCAGATCTACAGAGTGAGTTCCAGGACAGCCAGGGCTACACAAAGAACCCTGTCTCAAAATACCAAAAAGCAAAAACCAATGGGTGTGGTAATATGTAAATCAGTTAACGCAGTGACTATTATGTGGCAAGCGATGGATAAATATTAGCATCACTGTAGGTGTAGCCCAGCTGGTACAATGCTTGCCTAAAAAAAAACACAAAATAAAACAGGTTCACGCTCCAACATTGTGTAAGCCAGGCGTAGCAGCACACGCCTGAAATCCTAGCACTTCGGGGGTGGAGGCAGAAGGATCGGAAGTTCATGGTCATCCTTAGCTTGAGTCCAGCCTGGGATTCTTGAGATCCTGCCTCAAGAAAATGAAAACAGATGTTAGCTCATATTAATCTCTGGTGCCTATGTATAGTCCATTGGCTCTGTCCATAGAGAATGATAGAAATTTAAATATGGTTATCTTCTATTTTAACTTAAGCTTCCTCTAATTGCTGCCAGTCTTTTCTCTAATGCCATTCACTCTGTTGGCATCGAGGGCAGCTGCGGTGGTTTCACTGCCGCCACTTCCCTCTTCTTCCTGGGACGCCTGCATCTCACACACCTAAGTTTAGCTGAAGGCCCTGCCCTTAGTTTTGACTGGAAACCAATGTGGGCAGTTACTGAAAACTCAAATCTAGGGAACTCTGCAGAGGGCACAGTGTCTAGATCTGAAATTCTGTCCCTTTCTAGTGGCTGTAAATTTAATATGACCAGAAAAAGAACCAAAAAAAAATGTGGTTAAAGATTTAACGGAAGCCTGTCTCCGGCATGGAAAGAAGAATAAAAAGAGAGAGCTTATTGACACTTTTACTGCCTCTCAAGAGATGCATGTCCGGCCCAAGGGAGGGAATCGAGGAATCTATCAACATTGGAAAATGGATGAGGTACAAAGCAACCTCTCCCCCGGGAAAGTGGAGCTGGGCAGCCTCCCCCCTCCCCCAGATGTTTGCAAGCAAAAGCCAGCCCTGCTCCAGGACATACAGAGCCAATAAGGGCTCAGCTGGGCTGGCATTTGATTGAAAATCTATAAAAAGCATGAGCTTTTTATATTCCATCCCCTCGGAGATGGCCAGCTTTGGAGACTTGAGGGCGCGTCTCCCTAACAGAGTGGGTGAATTGAACGGTAGCTTTTCTGCAGACTGTCTGAGAAAAGCAGGAGTCTCGGCCCTCTGAACTGCTTCCTCTGCCATCAAAGAGTACAGCTTCAGGCTGTCTACCTTCCAATTCTTCTTTTTAAAATTTAAATATGGTGAGAATGGTAGTGAAAAGAAATTACACAGACGTGATTGGCAAGAGGTCAAATGGCTTCTCTGATCTCTAAGCCCCTAGGGTGGATGAAAAGTGTGCCCTCAGGCTCAGGAGGGGGATCTGCAAAAGCATTTGCTTTGCAAGAGTGAGAACCTGAGTTTGAATCCCCAGAACCCATGTATGATCAGGTTTGCTCACATATATCTATAATTCTAGTGCTCCTACCATGAGAAGGCAAACAAAGGCAGGGAATCCCAGAGTCTCATGGGACAGCTAAGCTGGTATTCACAACTGCAAACAGCAAAAATGTAAAAAGAAATAGCATCTGAGGCTGTCCTATGACCTCTACACACCACTGTGCCATGAACACACCCATACGCACATACATGAAGGCTTATACACACACATCACAAGCACAAACAAAAACATTTAAACATTTAATTAAAGTTTGATATTGAAGAAGAGCTGTGGTATTAAATAGATTGGAGAGAAAAATCAAAAGTCCATGCTTCCGCCTACAATGTGAAGTTGTGTCTGAGGGGCCAGCCAGAGACTACATTTCCCAGCCTTCCTTGCATGTGGGTAGAGTTCTGCATTTTGCCAGTAGAACATGGATGAAATGGTATATGCTCCATCCACTCCCATATGGTAAATTACTAGGTGCGTGCTTCTCCACACTCTGTCCCCACATGCCGGCTGGATGGCACCACAGTGATCTTGTATAACGAAGTGGCAAAGTCACATGATGAAAACTTCTTGGACACCTTGGAAGAGAGTGTCCTCAAGTGGGATGGACTGGAAGGGTAAACCCGGAGGTGTGAGAAGGCAGTCGCTTCCTCACCAAGAGGAATGCACGATCTGCAATGGTGTCATCCCTGCTGGAACTGTGAAGAGTAAGAGCTCCTGTCAAGAACTCTCTGACTGGGGCTCGGGGAGATGGTTCTTTCGGTAAAGTGCTTCCTTTGCTAAAACAAGGATCAGATTTCTTTTTTGGATCCCAGAACCTATGTCAAAAGTCAGGCATGGTGATGCACACTGGCAGACTTGGCAGTGGCAAGGCAGAGGCAGGAGCATTCCAGGGCCCTCCTGGCCAGCCAGTCTAACTGGTAAGCTCCAAGCCAATGAGAGATCCTATCTCAAACGAAGTAAACAGTACTCCTGAGGATGACATCCAAGGTAGTCCTGCATCCCTGACATGTATGTATACATATGCACATGCACCTACACACATACAATGATGCACACATATACATAAACATATGAAAAACTCATAAAGCGCACATCCCAGTTAAGTCATGCAAAGTCACGTGACAGCATAAAGAACAGAAATCCACTGTTCCAACTAGGATTCCAGAAACCTCTTTTCCATATTTGGTTGTGAGTGACAGGTTCTCCCAATTTTTATTTGGTTTTCACTGAACAAGAAAACCATACCAGACCTGGTGAGATGGCTTAGTGGGTAAGTGTCTGCTGCCAAGCCTGATGACCTCAATCCGCAGGACCCACTTGTTAGGAAAGAGCCGGCTCCTGCAAGGTGTCCTCTGACTTCTGTTGCAGAATTTTATTTTAACTGGACAAAGATGTGTTACATTTGTTTACGTTGAAGAATATTACTTTAACTGTGTAAAGGTGTGTTACTTTTTTTATGCTGCATTTGTCTAAGGACATAAGGATGTGTGTTTTACTATGTAAAGATGTGTTGCATCTGTTTCACCTTGCCTGATTAAGGCACCTGATTGGTCTACTAAAGAGCTGAATAGCCAATAGCTAGGCAGAGAAAGGATAGATGGGGCTGGCATGTAGAGAGAATAAATAGGAGGAGAAATCTAAGCTTGAGAAAAGGAAGAACAAGAGAGAAGCCGGAGAGAATGAGAGACAAGCCTGGGGCAAGAAGCCAGGCAGCCTCCAGCCAGTAAGACACAAAAGTAGTAAAAGTAAGTTATACAGAAATAAAAGGTAACAAGCCCAGAAGCAAAAGGTAGATAAAGAGAAACCGGCTAATTTTTTCCTTTAATCTTTTCCTTATTTAAATTTTTTAAACAATCTTTCCTCATTTTACATACCAATCTCAGTTTCCACTCCCAGTCCCTCCTCTGGCTTCTCCCATCTTTCCCTCAACACCACCCCCCTCCCACCTCTCAGAGAGGGTAAGGCTTCCCATGGGGAGTCAACAAAGCCTAGCACATCACTATATCTAAGAATAGATAAAGAAAATGTGGTACATTTACACAATGGAGTACTACTCAGAGGTAAAAAGCAATGGCATCTTGAAATTTACAGAAATAGGTTAATTTAAGTTAAAAGAGCTAGCCAGAAATGTGCCTAAGCTAGGATGAGCATTCATAACTAATAAGAAGTCTCCCTGTCATGATTTGGGAGCTGATTTGTGGCCCAAATAAGAAAGCCTAGTACAGACGTCTACCAACAACCTGTAGCCCAAGAATACAAAGACAAAAAAAAAAAAAACAACCATTACAGATAATACTCAGCTCATCCTAAAATTTCTTTGCATACTTGAACATACAAAACCACCAAAAAGTTATTCTAAATCCACACTCATACCAATACACTCATTTTAGCAGTTTGTAAACCTCTAACATGAATTCAAATCAGGCAGTGTGTGGTTAATATGTACCAGCTTCTTGACAGGATCTAGAATCACCTTGGAGTATATCTGTGAGGGTGTTTCAGGATTAGGGTAATTAAAGTGGGAAAACCTACCCTAAATGTGGGTGATACTCTTCCATGTACTACAGTCCCAGACTGAGTCAAAAGAAGAAATGGACCTGAGTGAGGATCATCGATCTCTGCTTCCTGGCCATGGCCACCGTGACACCAGCAGCCTGGGGCCATGCCTTCCTTGATGAACTGTATCTCCTGGAACTGTAAGAGCCAGAATCAACCCTTCCTTCTTTAAGATGCTTTTGCCAGATATTTTGTCACAGCAACGAGACAGGTAACTAAGACCAATAGGAAAGTGAGGGAGACGGTGATTGAGATAATAATCCATGCTTTGGTCTCCTGCCTCCCATGCATAGTATGGTCAACTCACTTTAGAGCAGGCAGGCTTCTAGGAATGTGGCTATTGAATAAATAAAAGAAATATTAATCAAAATTATCCATCCTCTTTGTCAGTCTATTGTTCTATCTTCCAAGTAACCACCATACAAGCAGGAGTCCCTCACTGCCATTCTCTGTAAACACTTGGGAGCAGGTGTCTAGGTGTGCACTAGCGCAAATAAAATTCTCCTCCATCAGAACTTGGTTTAAGAGCCCTCACTGAGTGGCAGGAGCATGAGGCTGCTGGCCACATCGTGTGCACAGTTAGGAACCAAAGAGAGATGAATTTCGTGCTCAACTGAATTCCTCTTCTTTTTTGCAGCCTGGGACTCTGGCCTGTATCATAGTGCCACTAATATTTAGGGTGAGTTGTCCTATCTTAAATTAACCTGGTCTAGAAAGTCCCTCATAGACGTGTCCACAGATTGTCTCCGGAGTGATTCACAAGCCTGTCAGGTTGACCATCAGTATTAAACATCACAGATAGCTGAATGGAATTCAAACATGCACATATGTGTTATATCATATTGAGCAACTATAATCTGTGTTCTTGAAGGGAGTGGCTCCAGCTCACTTAGAAAGTAAGTTATTCATAATGCATCAGCTGACTCATGGAATCAATGGGAGTTCTCAGGCTTAGAAGAGAGAAAGAAGCCAAGGGAAAGGGGGTGCTGAGGGATTGTTCTGTGAGAGAACTCCTCTTAACACATTGTCCACAGTATCAATGACACATTGTCACTGGACCCTTGTCCCCAACACTGCCCCAGAGAACTATCTCAGCATCTTCTGGCCTATTACTTACTTTTCTGTTGCTGTGCTAAAATACTATGACCAAAGCAGCTTACAGAAAAAAAAATAGTTTATTTGGGTATATAGTTGCAAAGAAGAAAGAAGCCATCAGCATCGTGGAAGGGGGGCATGGCAGTGGGCAGCAGGTATGATGGCTGGAGCAGGAAGCCAAGAGCTCATATCCTGAACAAGCCTGAAGCAGCGTAAACAGACCAGAAATGGTGCAGAGTCCTTAAACTCAAACTGTTCCTCCAGTGACACACTTCCTCCAACAAGGCCATGCCTCCTAAATGTCCCCAGACAGGGACACCAGCTGGGGACCAAGTGTTTGAGCAGCTCAGCTTATGAAGGAAATTCTCATTCAAACCACTGCTCCTGGGCAACATGTCCCCATGCAAGAACATCCCCTCCACTTGACACAAGCTAAGTAATAAGCCTGCACCATAACTGCCAGGAAGCCAAGAGTGTTGAGAAATGGCTCCTTCTGCGTTGGCTACTTTTCTTGTTGCTATGACAAAATATCAGACAAGAAACAACTTAAGGAAAAGGGCATTTATTCTGGCTCACAGTTCACGGAGATGTATTCCATCCTGGTAGGGAAGGCACGATGGTATAGGAGCAGAAGACCAGCTAGTCACAAAGCATCTGCACCCAGGAAGCAGAGGGTAAACAGGAAGTGCAGCCAGGCTTTAAAATCTCAAGGCCTGCCTTCAATGACCCACTTCCTCCAACAAGGCTTCTCTCCTAAAGGATCCACAGTCTCTCCAAACAGAGCCACCAGCTGGTGAGCAAGTGTGCAGTATATCATCCTGGGAGAGGAGGGTTCTTATGTAAACCAGGACATTTCCTTTTCTGAAGTATGTTATTTTGAGACTAATCAGCTGCAATTGGTATTGCAATTCACCCCCTTGTCGGTCAGCATTACTCCACATGTCTGTTACTGTTCCTAGTGTATCTACTAGCCTTTAGAGCACAGAAAGCAGCTCACAATTCCATTCCTTCTACAGCAACTACTCAGTGCAGCCTAGAAGCTAGGGGCTCAGACTCTATCACGGCACAGCTGATTCGGTTGCCGTCTTGATGTTCTGAACTGTACATCACAAATTATAAGACAGCCATGGTAAACACTATAAACAATAAAGGCAGAATGAGGAAAGAAAGGAAACTCATCAAAATATATGAATGAAGCATTGTGGCACACACCTCTCATCCCAGAAGTCAGGGGGAACTCAGTGAGTTTCAGACCAGCCTGATCAACCCAGAGTTCCAGGTTAGCTAGAGCTGCATTAGACATTATCTCAAGAGAAGGAGGAGGAGGAGGAGGAGGAGGAGGAGGAGGAGGAGGGAGGGAGGGAGGGAAGGAGAGAGAGAGAGAGAAGAGAAGAAACAACTGGGTAAAGAAAGCAGAGAGAACATAGCAATTAAGCTTGTGAGTGCATAATCACTATGTTTCATAGTCAGTATGTACATACGTGTATACATGAAGAGGACAACCTCAGGTGTCATTCCTCAGGCATTGTTCATGTATTTTTGTAGCAGAGTCTGAGAGTCTGTCACTGGCCTAGAACTCACCAAGCAGGCTAGGTGGCCAGTCAATGAGCCCTGGGGATCCACTCTGTCCCACTCACTGGGAGTACAGGTGCATGTAACCAAGACTAACTTTTTTGTTTCGGTTTGGTTTGGTTTGGCTTGGTTTGTGTGTGTGTGTGTGTGTGTGTGTGTGTGTGTGTGTGTGTGTGTGTGTGTGTGTGTGTGTGTGTTTTTCAAGACAGGGTAGTAGCCCCAGATGCCCTGGAATGATCCGTAGCCCAGGCTGGCCTTGCACTCACAGATCCACCTGCCTCTGCCTTCCAAGTGCTGGGATTAAAGAATATGCCACCACTGCCCTCTAAGCCTATATTTTATAAAGAGTTCTTAAAAAGAAATTTGGGTTCTCATGCTTGTGCAGTAAGCACTTTGTTGGCTGAACTCTCTGGGAGCCTCATTTCTTCACAGTTATTTGTCTTGGTTTGCTTTCTGATGTTGTGATTAAACACTGACCAAAAGCAACTTGGGAAGGACAGGGTTTATTTTATCTTACAGTTTACAGTTCATCAGGGCAGGAACTGAAACAGAGGCTATAGAGGAATGTGGCTTACTGGCTTGCTGTCCATGGTTTGCCCAGATTACTTTCTTATACACCCAGGACCACATGCCCAGTGATGGCTCCGCCCACTGTGAGCTGGGCTCTCCTAATCAACATTTAACCAAAAAAAAAAAAGTCCCATAGGCTTGACTACAGACCAATCTGATAGAGGTATTTCTCAACAGAGGGTTTCTCTTCTCAACTTACATCAAGTTGACCAAAAACTTAACCAGGGTACTATTCCATGTTCTCATGAAGAACCCCTGAATTAACCAGGGCACTATTTATTCTATGTACTCATGAAGAAACTCTGAATTAACCAGTGCACTATTCCATGTTCTCATGAAGAACCTCTGGCACCTTCTATACAGTTATTGACTTGAAAAATAAGTGTTCATCTCATTTTAATAATCAGAAAATCAAAATGAAACAAAGCTTTAAATCTCACAGCAGGCTGCTTTCACCTGATGGGACTCTGATTCACCTTGCCTGTCTTTCACCTGAGGGGACGCCCATACACCTTGCCTGGCTTTCACCTGAGGGGACACCCATACACCTTGCCTGGCTTTCACCTGAGGGGGCGCCCATACACCTTGCCTGTCTTTCTCAGAAGGTGTGTCTTAGTTCTGCCCTGTGCTGTGCTTCAGCCCCACAGGAAACTTTCTGTATCAGTCTTGGAGGGCATTTGTTTACCCACAACAGCAGCTGGAATAGGGAAACTGGAGGTCAGGTGACCTGCTAAGACACCAACAGTCCGAGATAAACGTGAAAGGACTTGGACTTGTCACCCCAGGCAAGTTTCCAGTCATTTACATTGATTTCCATTTATGCAGGTTTTATCCGAGCCTTCCTCTTTACAACAACTTAGCGAGGTATTGCCTTCTCTATTAACAAAGGACTTTAAGTGATTTGTCAAATCCATACCATTATTTCAGAAATTTGGAGAAAGATCGTAAATGCAACCACAAGGTGTAAAACTCTGCAATTGGTGCTCTTCCAGCTCCGTTTGCCAGTCTATTCAAAAAGGAGTAAAAGATTAAAATGGGGGACTGGAGAGGTGACTCAGTGAACAAAATGCTTGCTATACAAGCATGGGAACCTGAGTTCTGATCCCCAGCACCCACTTTTAAAAAAAAGTCACCTCGAATCCCAGCACTACAGAGGTGGAAACAGATGAATCCCTAAAGTTCATTGGTCAGCCGATTCAGCCAAATGATTGGGCTCCAAGTTCAGTGAGAGTCCCTGCCTCAAAAACTAAGGTAGAACAGTTAATGAAAACACCTGATATCAACTTCTGGTTCACAGGCACACACACTCATACACATATGCACACATTTGCATACACATACCTGCACACATATGACAAAACATCCACACGCATGCACGCGTATGGTTGCATATCTCCACATATGTGTCAGACACACACATATTCTTGCACTTACACATACACAAATGGGCTTTCAAGTGTGATCATTGGATAACTGGACAACCTCCATTGTTGATCAGGAGAACTGTATTCGGAACAATCCAAGGGGATGCTCTCAAGTGGTGTGTAGTCCAACTGTCCTACCATGGTGGGTTAAAACAAACTGTTTACTAACTAGAGAGAAAGAACACAGTACGCTGGTCACAGTCTTAGGCTCTATCTAGAGCATCACTGCTCACACTCAAAGGCAGTTCACTGTTCCTGCATGACCCTCAGAAGATTACATCTGGTCTCTGTGAGTTTTCCATATGTAACGTAGAGATAAAAAGAGCTAGCAAGGCAGTTCAATGGGAAGGTGCTTGCTGAGCAAACCTGGAGGCCTGAGTCAGACCCCTGGGACCCATGTAAAGATGGAATGAGAGAGTTGACTCCATGAAGTTGTCCTCTGATCTTCACACATGTACCATTGCATGTGCACCTACACACACACACCATACACATGCACACACACACACACTCATAAAGACAATAACAAGTAAATACATTTTAAAAGTACTCCCCCACTTGGGTTATTATGAGATATTGATGAATTGTATACATAATATATGTAGAGCAGAGATGGGGAAAGTTCAGTTGGTAAAGTGCTTACCTTGCAAGCATAAGGACCTGAGTTAAATCCCCCAGAACCAACACAAAAGACAAAAGCTGAGCATGGTGGTGCACATTAGCAATCCCATTGCTGGGGAGGCAGAGACAGCAGGTCACAGGGCCAATCCTAGCCTACTTATCCGGTTCCAGGCCAGCGAAAGGCACTGTCCCCCAAACCAGTGGAGAAAGTCGGTAATACCCGAGGAAAGGCACCCAGTGGCACCTTTGGCTCCCACATGCTGTCAACAAATATGCATGCACACCTGCACACACATAGTGCAGAGATAGAGACATAAGAACCTTCAATCAAGTTCATTATTGTTATCTAAGAGCCACAGATTCTCCAGCAGAGAACAAAGCATGTTCTAATGACAGACATTTCAAGCATCCACAGTTGAGAAAGTCCAGGGAACAGAGAAGATGGTCAGAGCTAGATCCACCATCAGCAAGTCCTGCTGTCCAACCAAACCCATACCACCCCAGGCATCTCCTCTCGAGAACTCAGGGAGCTTTGGAAGAACTGACCGGCAGAGAAGTTTGGTTCTGCCTCCTGATCTGGGATTTTGGGGTAGTTTCTGGTACCCCAGCAATGCCCAACATGTCTCTCATTCCATTTAGCTTATAATAGCAGGTATGAAAATTTCATCTGATGTTCTGTTTTACTCTTGTGAAATATTAAACATCAATAAATTATTAATCCCAATAGAAAATACTGCAAATGTTCTCGGATTTTATTAAGTGGTTCTTGAGCAATGGGTCATTTAAGGACTATTTGGGGGCATAACTCTCCTACAGGATCATCCTTTCATTTTCTCCCATTATCTGGCCTCCTATTCTGTGATTCCAGCTGCAAACAGACACACAAAGAAGTGGTTCTACACAACTCTACACTGCTTTACCCACTTAGAGATGAGTGTAAGCAGATATAGAACCTGCCTATGGCAGTAAATAAGAGAATTGGACAAAACTGGGCCCAAGCTTGGAAAAACTCAAACTGTGTGAGACGTCCCCAAGGTGACCTTTTTTTTTTTTTTTTTTTTTTTGACCTGGGAACAGAGATGCTGTTGGACCTGGGTTGTGACCTTGGAGAGCTTCAGACGTCTGAGGAATGTCAGAGTCACTAACGTGGATCTGTTTTCAGAGGAAGCTGAGGGAATGCCTGAGAGGTCCAACTGCAGGAGGAACCCAGCTCAGCTGAAGGCAGATACCGTTTGCTAAGGATCCTCCCTGAATACAGCTCCCCCTAAGAACACCCACATTGTCTCAGCTTTGCTGACCACACCCTCCTGCCCCTGCCCCTGGTTATACATCGAGACAGGAAAACAGACAGATCTAAGAAAGCCAAAAGGACATCTCATGGCTTTGTCTGAAATCCCTACACAGCTCAGTACGTGAGCACAGTTGGCCACAGGTTTTTGATCACAGCTGCCATGGGTGTCCCTCTTCTGTCTTGTCCCCTCCTACCTGTGTGTCCTCAGGAGGGAAGAACCTCATGTACTGATGAAAACTATGGTCTCGCCATCCTCAGGGATGTAGGGAAGAGGCATATGGGGTTGCGCCAGGAGCCAAGAATAGAGTGTCCCAATAACGAGCCCAGAAAGCACTTGTGAGCCCGGCCACCCCCTTGCCCCTCTTCACTGACCGGCCCAGCTGGCATGCCCAGCCTCACGAACACAGGCTGATACTCTCACACAAATCAAAAATACTCCCCTTCTTCAAAGAAAAATGTATAGCACAATGAAAACAATAAAATAAAAAGAAAAAAGATCCCCTTCTCGAGACACTTTGATTCTCTTCATTAGAAGACTCTATTTTCTAGCTGACTGTGGTGAGAAGTTTGACTTCTATTTCTCATAATTGCCAGACTAAAGCTTAAGTCTGTAGTCCCTCTGACAACCATAGTGCCCTCAGGTGTGACACCCTTGGGCAGAGCAGCCTGTATGACTGTCCACTGCGTCAGGAAACCTAGTCTGTTTCCTCAGCGTGTGTGTGTGTGTGTGTGTGTGTGTGTGTGTGTGTGTGTGTGTGTGTGTGTGTGTGTGTGTATAGGTGCAGATGCAGGTGTGTGTATACGCATGTGGCAATCAGAGGTCAACCTCAGAAGTCACTCCTCAGAACCCATCTACCTTCTTCCTGAGACAGGTGACTCACAGACCAGAGCACACCAAATAGGCCGGACAGGCTATCCAAAGAGCCCTAGGGACCCTCCTCTCTCTCCCGCCACAGCACTCAGCTAAAGGGTCTTCCTTTTTTTTAATTTTATTGATTTTTATTGAGCTCTACATTTTTCTCTGCTCCCCTCCCTGCCTCTCCCCTCCCCTTCAACCCTCTCCCAAGGACCCCATGCTCCAAATTTACTCAGGAGATCTTGTCTTATTCTACTTCCCATATAGATTAGATCTATGTATGTCTCTCTTAGGGTTAAAGGGGTCTTTCTAATCATTGCCAGAGTTCGTGGAGAGGGAGCTGTGTTCCAGACATTTATCCAGCCAGCCAGCCTCAGAGGCTCGCAACCCGTCGGGCAGCCCTTATAAGTTCGGGGTTCCACCAAGTCCACCAAAGCCAACCCTGAAATGGATGGCTTGTCTGACAACAAAATGCTTATCTCACCCAGTAGCACTCAGTGTGGCACTCAGTGAGCCCAGGACTAGGGAAGCAAAGGGCAAAGACGTTCCTCCTCAAACACATAGAGGCCAAAGGTGTATGAACTGGTCTCAGTTGTGGAGACCATTTTAAATTTGGTGGCATTCAGAAAGGAAATCTATGCTCCTGTGTCTCAGTGTCTTGTGTGTCCTCTTTGCTAAGGAAAGTGGCTCAGTCTGTCAGCGCCTCCTAGTGAACAGGGCTTCCATTGCTCCAGATTTTGTTATTCCTCTTAGCTCTGTCTGCAAGGACTCAGGAGAGCATCCTTCTTCCCTAGGGAGTAGAAGCTAATGGATGTCTAATTCAATAGCTCTCACATTGTAAAGTGCTGGCTAATAAAAAGCAATTATAGAAGATTCAGTGGAGACCTTTCCATCCACACTCCCCTGATAAAAGCTCCATCCATCCCAAACACTGCACACTCACATGGGTCTGCGGCTCTGTGGGTCAGAGCGGCTGACTGGGCTCTGCTCCAGACTCAGTACCCAGAGTGACCACACTCCGTCAAGTGTCGTTCCGCAAGCACCAGTCTGCCTGGTTTCTTCCTCTCCATGCCCTTGACTCTGGCACACCCTTGGGGGTGGAGACTGTATTTTGCATTTTGTTTCTGGTCTCTGTACAGAGAGAGCTCTTGTTGCTTCCAGTCAGGGTGTACTTGGACTTGAGTCAAGTGTGCAGCCTGTCTGTGATGCTAATCTTGACTGTCAACATGACAGGATGTAGAATTGCCTAGAAGACAACCCTCTAGTCATGTCAGGGAAGGAGTTTCTAGATCAGGTTAGTTGAGGAGGGAGCTCAGCCTCAATGTAGGTAGCGTGTGAGATTAAAAGTCTGATAGTCACCAGGCATCACCATGCTCTACCTCCTGACTGTGGGCGCAACATGACGGGCTGCTTCACACTGCTGCCGCCATGCCTTCCCCACCAGGATGGGCTGGAACACGGAACTGTGATCTTTTGTGAGGTCTTTGTTAAAGTAATGAGAAGTGTAGCTAAGATAATGTTACTCAGTATTCTGCTCTATCTTGGGGCGAGATTTCTGCTGCCAGAATCTGAAAAACTAAGGCCTTCATTGCTAGAGCTACTTGTTCAGAGTCTCATATATCCTGGCTTCAAAGTCTGTGCTCTGAACAGTGTGATTGTATCCGACACATGATCTGTTCTGACTTGATGACATGCCTCAGCTCTACCTCCTCCTAAGGGGTCCCACCCCCACCCCACCCACCAACTCCAGTTTATCCTTCACAGGGGAGTTTCACAGTGTCCATCCAATTACTTCCCCAAAGCCTAAGACTGAGGTACTCCAGCCAAAGAACTGCATGCATCCCATTCTAGAGCACCTAGAGAAAGAAAGTGCTTTGGTTGCGTCCCCTTGGGGAGCCTTGGCAGCCTTGGGACACTCCAGGAATGGACAGGGTGGCACACTAGTTATGTTCAGACATATCCAGTGGCAGGGTGGACCACTATCCCCTCCAACCACTCATGCCTCCCCTTCTGCCCTGGACATCCAAGATGGAGACCAGCCACCTTCCCAAGCTCCCAGAAAATGGTCAGCACGGGGCAGGCCTAGAGGAAGGGTTGGAGGAGAGAATAAGGAAATTGGGGTTCAAGGGCTGCTTTTGATGTTCCCAAAGCTTCAGAATTACTGTTGATGGATTTTTCCGAGTCATTCATTGTTTTTCTCATCATTACAAGCAAATACCTGGCAAGGAGCAAGAGCAACCCAAGGGAGGGAAGGTTTGTTTTGGCTCACAGAGTCCAGCATGGCAGGTGTAGTGGTTAGTATTTGTCAATCTCAATTGAGGAACTCTCAAGGTCAAGTTGGCTTATGGGCCTGTCTATACGGCATCGCCTTATTGATTGCAATGGGATGTGAGCACCACCATTTCACGGACTGGTCCCTGGGTTGTATAATGAAGAAAGTCAGCTGAGAAGCAAGTAAGCGAGGATCCAGGCATTTCTTCCCTCTTCCCGCTCTTGGCTATGGGCAGGTGACTTTGAGTTCCTGCCTTGACTTCCCCTCAATAACGGGCTGTAACCTGGAGCTGTAAGACGAATGAACACCCCCCCAAGAAGGTTTTTGTTGAGAGACTTTATCACAGTAACAGCTGAAACTAAGACAGCAGGGAACGGCATGGCCAGGCGTGGCGGCAGGAGTTTGTTTGGGTCAGGCATTCCTAGGCAGATCAGGAAGCAGGACCCAGCTATGAACCTCCAGGGCAGGATCCTGGCAGTGCCTCTGTTCCTCATTATTCAATCTCTGTGTTGTATTTAAAGTTTACTGAGAGTTGAATGGAAGAGCCCTCTACTTCCCAGCACATGGCAGGCCCTGGTTTCTTGCTAGTGGATAAATGCCTCAGGAACTGAAGAAGACTCCATGTTTCTTTCTACAGTTTCCTGTGCGTTGTCGTGGGCAGCTGGGTGTTCAGAAGCCCCTGGGGCTGCAGTTGGGGTTTGTTTGTATTATCCCAAATGTATCTGTTGAGACCCAACCTGCAGAATGATGCTGGTCGGGGGAGGGGGGCTGTGGGATTAGATGAGGGCAGCCAGTGGGACCTTTTCTTCTCTCCCCTCCCCCTTCCCATTTTTCTCTCTCCTCTTCCTTTGTCTTCCTCTCTCCCTCACTCTTCCTCTCCTAATCTTCTCTCCCTCTCCTCTTCCTCTCCTCCTCCTCCGTCCATACTTTCTCCTTATCGCTGGACTCCCTCACTCCCATAAGCTCCCAGAAGGTCTGGGAGGTGCCTGGCACTGAGGAATCTGTAGGCTTGTAGCCTGGCTCCCTTCGGGCTCTGTGGCTGAAGGCCTTGACAGGATTTGATTTTTGATTAGGTGAAGACAAATCCTAGCTCTTCCAATAACTCCCTCAGAGGCATTTGCTTCAGCAAATAACCCAGGTTAAGTAACTTTGTTTTTATTTAATCCACAGAAAGGCATTGTCTGAATCCATGTCTTGTCCAATTAAGGAAAAGCACATGGTGGCAATGGTTTCCAGCCAGGCTCTCAGGAGGCAGATGGGACACTGACTTTGTGTGAACACAAGTTGATGATGCTGACATTTCAATTAGCTTCGTTTTGCTTGAGGGAATTTATACCTTTCTCTTGTCACATAATTACATCCTCAGTTGAGCTTGACTCTCAAGTCCTTTGGCCCCTGACAGTCACTCACTGGCCTCACTTCATCCAACACAGGCAACCTTGTCCAATCTACAGCACACAGGCCACACAGAGTCCAGAACAGCTAGGAGTGCAGCCCAGCACAGCTGTGGTGGCTTGAATGACCATGGTCCCCATAGGCTCTTAGGAAGTGACACTATTAGGAAGTGTGGCCTGTTGGAGTAGGTGTGGCCTTGTTGGAATAAGTGTGTCACTGGAGGTGGGCTTGAGGTTTCAGAAACTCAAGCTAGGCCCAGTGTTGTTATACCCAGATCATGGAGTCCCCTCAAAACCAACTAGGAGACAGAGTCCTGTATGGAAAAGCAAAGAGCCTTTATCCTTACATAAGTTTGCAAACTTAGACTCTCCGTGTGTCCATCATATTAGAGTGGTCGAGAGCCCCGAGCTCAGTTGGGGTTGAGATTTTTATAGTAGCAAATGTGGGGGTGAGGAACTTCTAAGGTTCAAAACTCCTAATTGGCTGACATCTGTCTACGGGTGTCCTGGTGAAAAGCAATGGGTGTGTGCTGGCAGGTGATCCTATCTACAGTGGTGGAAACCTTAGGAATTTCCTTTGGATAGTCTGTGCCTGGGTGGTGCCTGGGTGATCTCAGTTTGTGGTCTTTCTTGGAACCAGGTACTGCCTTATGGAAAACTACTGACTCAGGCCTCTGTGGAGCTTGTCATGGCTGGGTCCTACAAGTGTCACATTGTCTTCCTTCAGCCTGCCATCCAGGAGTAGAACTCTCAACTACGGCTCCAGCACCACATCTTCCACATGACACTGTACTTCCCACTATGATGATAATGGACTAAACCTCTGAACTGTAAGCCAGCCCCAATTAAAGATTTTCCCCTGTGAGAGTTGCCATGGTCATTGTGTCTCATCACAGCAACAAAACCCTAACTAAGACATAAACTTGCAAATGCTGGCATTTTAATGCAGAAAGGCTGGGCACACCTGGTAACAGGATTCAGTCCCTAGACCCCTTATTCAGGCCCCTCATCCAACAGCCCCAAGGTCTCACCCTACTGCCTTCCTGTGGTTTTCCCTGTTCTGAAGACCACTTAGGGGAGTCCCTAGTTACAGTTTCTCACATGGTTCACAAAGTCTCTGGGATAAGCCAGCTCTCTACTCAGGTGTTCACATGGAGCTGTGGGCAGAAGTAGCCCAAGCTCCCATCTTCAGTGTGCAGAGGTAACCAAAGCCGCAAGACGTCATCTATGAACAGATGGCGAGGGTTCCTACAAGCCAGCCTCAGCTCAGACTTTCCATCTTATTGGGAAGCAGAGGAAGACTGATCCAGAAGTGGACATGTGACTCCACACCTTGTTACCTGAAGAACCAAAGTTCCTCCATTTTGTCCTCCATCTCTATCTTGTGTTTTGTGTAAGCTATTTCCTGTGAAACATTTCAGCCCTCAGAAATGGCTAGGGGCAAAAGTAACAGGGTAGCCATCTGGAAAGTACAGATTGTTAAATATTTTTCCTGGCCAACAAACCTCTCTGGCAACTCAAATAATCCCAATCAGACCAAATCAGACCAAATTAAAAGATACCCAGGTTTAGTGGGTGCCAGCACTCCCAGGTGGCCCCGGGGAAAACATGGAGAGGGAAAGAGGGAAAAGGGAAGACCACCTGTTCATTTTCTAGGGGAAAGTTTAAATAGCCTATGGGAGTGGTCTTGACCTTCCCTGGGGAGGGGTCACCGTTTGGTGGACTTTCTCAGAGGTGGAGTTTGAACTGAGGCAACTCCTAGGGGAGGGAGCTTTGAAATGGAAATTTCTGCCCAACATTCCAAAAATGGATGCCAGAGGGCTGGAGTGAAGCCCCCTAAATAAACAATCCAGACTCTTTGTATAAAGAGGTGCCAGGGAGCTGAGGTGATACTTTTAACCAAACACCGATAAGAAAACTTGACAAGCGACAGACAAGGTTCAAAAATAAAAATTTGTGAAAAGTCCCTAAATATGAACCAATCAGGATTGAACCAGTCACCCCACACCCTGCTAATGTAACTTTCCTGGGTTTTGCCTTTAAATAATGCTCTCTAGAAGGGTGGGTACCTCCTCTCGCTGCTGCGCTGACCAGGTCCAGACCAACCTGCAATTACAATAAAAAACCTTGCTTTTGCATTTTGGTGAGTCGTCTCCCTGGCGGTCTTTTGGGGTCCCCATGAACTGCGCACAACATTACCCATCTAAACCACATTACCTGAGGAAGGACCCCAAGTCTGACTGCTGCCTATCCACCCATGCCCTTCCTGTGAGAAGGCATCTCTGTGAGGAAGCGAATAAATGCTTTTACCCCAAACTGTAACAATTTCGCCCCCACTAGAACCCAACTTACAATCACAGCCTTTCAATATAATTTTCCCATGAAATAAAAAGGAAATAAATGACATTCACAACTATGTTAATACAACATTGAGATGAAAACTAAATTATTCATAGGCATAAAAATAACATGAAGGTGCTAATGCTTTAATCACAAGCAGTAATGCTTCTTTTTGCATTGATGAAACATCTGTGGAGACCTTAAAATGCCAGATTACTGGGTAGGAGAGGGAGCCTAGTGCAGCCATGCAAGTATTCGTTCCTAGGGGAAAGCAGCCCAGTCTCTAGGTTCCAAAGCCCTGGAGGCTTCTCCTGCTTCACAGCTGCTGAGGGAGAGTTCAGCAGTGTGCTTTCTCTTCCTTGGCTGCCTACTGGTCTCCTGAGAAGGCTTTCTTAACTACCAGTGCCAAATGCCATCCCAGAAGGTTCCATTGCCCATCCCCCACTTCCCTCCATCCTCCGAAAACCTCTATGCTCCTTCCCTATTCCTCTTGCTGGCCAGCTCCCTCCATCCCTCCCTTTCTGCTTCCTCTGTTCCTCACACGCTCCCTGTTAGCTGTGATGGGTGATGTTGCAATGAAAAGTAATGCTAAAGTTGAAAAGCGAGGGTGTGGGGGCAGGAGAAACGGCTCGGAAGTTGGCAGTTCCTATTTCTCTTACTCAGGACCCAAGTTGGGTTCCCAGCACCCCTGTTGGTTGACTCACAGCCGCCTGCAACTCCAGATCCAGGACATAGGATACATTCCTCTGGCTTCCATGGACACCTGTACACAAACACACACACACACAGAGAGAGAGAGAGAGAGAGAGAGAGAGAGAGAGAGAGAGAGAGAGAGAGAGAGAGAGAGAGAGAGAGAGAGAGAGGCACAGGTAACACATACATGCACACACAAAAAAAAATTTAAAAGATCTTTTTTAAAAGTGAAGTTCGGAACACTGGGGAAGATAAACATGAGGGCCCTGAGCTAGTCAGATAAGAGGGAAGGTGGGGATGTGGGAAAACCAAGCAAGCCAGCCGGCTCCCAGGAGACCCTCCTACATGAGTACTTCCAAGTCACCACTGCCCTCATTTCTCAACTTGGTATCAGTTTCACCTTTACACACATTTCTGCATCTAATATGCCTTAATGCAACAGACTGATTTGTGGGTAAGGACAGCTTTTGAGATATTTTCTGCCTATTCAAGGAAGGAGAATACTTCAGGGGTATAAAGAAGAGGAGAAATTGTAGGCTGAAAGTTATAACATACTATATTATGATATATATGTAATATACTAAGTATATGTATATTATACTATGTATATATGTAATATATAATATGTACATATACATATAATATATGTGATATACTATGTATATATGTAATAATTATAATAGTATTATTGTCTAGAGCACTAATATACTCCAGATACTGCAGGACCCAGGGTAGCCTGGCCACACATAATGGGCCCAGGCCACACAGCTGCCATAGCAGGCAGCACCAGGTTCCAAGAAAAGCCATAGCATGGCACCTCCCAGGAACAGACCATCCAAAGGAAATTTCTAGCATTCCAACCATTGTAGATAGGATCACTGGCCAGCACACACCTATCTCTTTTCACCTAAACAAATATCAGCCAATCAGGGGTCCTAAACCTTACAAGTCCCTCACCCCTACCTTTGCTACTATAAAAACCTAACCCCAACTGAGATCAGGGCTCTCCAATCACTCCAATATGATGGACACACGGAGAGTCCAAGTTTATAAACTTGTGTAAGAATAAAGGCTCTTTGCTTTTAAATACAGAACTCGGTCTCCTAGTTGGTTTAGGGGGGCACTCCATGATCTGGGCATAACAATACCAGAGACAATCCTATTGCTCCAACCCTGTAAGTTACAAGTCCCACTCCACCAAACCCTCCTATCCACCCTCAATGACCTCAGAGGAACTCTGAAACACAGGCTGCAAATACACAGAGAGGACCAAGAGGTGAGTGACCACCCAATTGGTGGGGCACCCCACTCTCTAGGCCCTTCATACCAAGGCAAAACCATGGTCCCTCCCCTACCTGCCTCAGCTTCTCTAGCCAGCCCGCTGGCAAGCTTCCTGAAGGTAGGCTGCTCTAACACCCCCATCCCATCAATCAGACCCTGTAAGTTACAAGTCCCACTCTGGTTCCAAACCCTCCTATCCCCCGTGACCTCAGAGGAACTCTGATACACAGGCTGCAACTACACCAAGAGGACCAAGAAAGAGGACCAAGAGAGGAACACTGAAGCATAGGCTGTAACTTCACAGAGTGGAACAAGAAAGTGAACCAAGAGAGCAGACCAAGAGAGTGGAACAAGAAAGAGGATTAAGAGAGACCCCAGTGGCTCCCTGAGACATAGACAGTGACAGTACAGAGCAGACCAGGAAGAGCTTCCAAAGACACAAACAGCAACTGCAAGGATTGGGCCAAGAGGCAAAGACACTCCCAGCACCAATTGGAGAAAGAGATGGGTAGGTGCCAATGCAACAATTTGTTCAACAACCTAAAAAGCAACATGGTATCACCAGAAACCAGTGGTCATCCAACAGGAAGACTTGATCATCCTAACTCAAAGTAAATAGAAGAAAATGATTTTAAATGTAACTTTATGAGGATGATAGAGACCTTTAAAGAAGAAATGAAAAATTGCCTTAAAGAAATAAAGGGAAAAACAAAAATGGAAGAAATCAATAGATCTCTCAAAGAAAACCAAGGAAAAAAATCAAACAGATAAAGCAAAGACTTAAAGACAGAAATAGATGCAATAAAAAAAAACACAAAAAGAGGGAATTCTGGAAATGGAAAATCTGAATAAATGAACGAAACTGCAAAGAAAAGCATAACCAACAGAATACAAGAGATGGAAGAGAGAATCTCAGGTATTGAAGATACTGTAGAGGAAATAGGTTCACTGATCAAAGAAAACATTAAATTCAACAAATTCTTAACACAAAACATCCAGGAAATCTGGGACACCATGAAAAGACCAAACCTTAGAATTATAGGTATAAAAGAAGAAAAAGAACTCCAGCTCAAAGGCACAGAAAATATATTCAACAAAACCATAGAAAACTTTCCCAACCTAAAGAAGGCCATCCCTATGAAGACACAAGAAGCTTACAGAACTTCAAACAGAGTGGACCAACAAAAAGTACCCTTGCCATAAGATAATCAAAACACAAAACATACAGAATAAAAAAAGAATATTAAGAGCTTCAAAGGAAAAAGGTCAAGTAACATATAAAGGCAGACCTATCAGAATTAAACCTGACTTCTCAATGGAAGCCATGAAAGCCAGAAGGTCCTGGACAGATGTGCTGCAGACACTAAGAGATCACAGATGCAAGCCCAGACTACTACACCCAGCAAAGCTTTCAATCACCATCGATGGAGAAAACAAGATATTCCACGAGAAAAACAGATTGAAACAATACCTATCCACAAATCCAGCCCTACAGAAAGTACTAGAAGAAAAACTCCAACCCAAGGAAGCTAACTGCACCCACAAAAACACAGGCAACAGATAACCTCACACCAGCAAACCCCAAAGAAGGGAAACACACAAACACTACCACTGAAAAATAATAGGAATTAAGAATCACTGGTCATTAATATCTCCTAATATCAATGGACTCGATTCATCTATTGAACAACATAGGCTATGAGAATGGATAAGAAAGCAGGATCCATCCTTCTGCTGTATACACGAAACACACTTCAACCTCAAAGAGACATTATCTCAGAGTAAAGGGTTGGAAAAAGATTTTCCAATCAAATGAACCTAAGAAACAACCAGGTGTAGCTATCCTAATACCTAACAAAATGGACTTCAAACTAAAATCAATCAAAAGAGAAGGAGAAGGACACATTATACTCATAATAGGAACAATCCATCTAGAAGTCGTCTCAATCCTGAACATCTATGCCACAAATACAAGAGCACCCCACATATGTAAAAGAAACATTACTAAAGCTTAAGTCACACATCAAGGCCCACACACTAAGAGTAGGAGACTTCAACACCCCACTCTCCACAATGGACTAGTAAACCAGACAGTAACTTAACAAAGAAATAAGAGAACTAACAGATGTTATGGCTCAAATGAACTTAACAGACATCTACAGCACATTTCACCCAAATACAAAAGAATATACCTTCCTCTCAGCACCTCATGCAACCTTCTCTAAAATTGACCACATACTTGGTAACAAAGTAAACCACAACAGATACAAAAAAAATATTGGAATAACCCCCCTGTATCTTATCGGAAGACCATGGTTTAAAGTTAGAATTTAACAACAACACTAATTGCAGAAAGCCTACAAACTCATTGAAATTGAACAGTGCTCAATTGAACCACCCCTGAGTCAAGGAAGAAAGAAAGAAAGAAAGAAAGAAAGAAAGAAAGAAAGAAAGAAAGAAAGAAAGAAAGAAAGAAAGAAAGAAAGAAAGAAAGAAAGAAAGAAAGGACTTCATAGAATATGAAAGCACAATGTACCCAAACCCATGGACACTATGAAAGCAGTGCTAAAAGGAAAGTTCATAACACTAAATGCCTACATAAAGAAAGTAGAGAAATCTCAAACTAGTGACTTAACAGCACACCTGAAAGTTATAGAACAAAAGGAAGGAGACACACCCAGGAGGAGTAGATGACAGAAAATTATCAAATTGAGGGCTGAAATCAATAAAATAGAAACAAAGAAAACAATACAAAGAATCATTGAAACAAAGACCTGGTTCTTTGAGAAAATCAACAAGATAGACAAAAGCTTATCCAAACTAATCAATCAAAAGGCAGACAGAGAACATCCAAATTAACAAATTCACAAATACAAATTAAAGGGGGACATACAATAAACCCTGAGGAAATCCAGAGAATCACTGGGACATACTACAAAATTCTGTACTCCAGAAGAAGTCAAACTCTCACTGTTTGCTGATGGTATAAGAGTTTACAAAAGTGACCCCAAAAATTCTACCAAAGAACTCATAAACACTTTCAGCAATGTAGAAGGATACAAGATTAACTCCTGTACACAGATGATAAATGGGCTGAGAAAGAAATCAGAGAAATATCACCCTTCACAATAGCCACAAATAGCATAAAATATCTCGGAGTAACTCTAACCAAACAAATGGAAGACTTGGATGACAAGAACTTTAAATCTTTGAAGAAAGAAACTAAAAGACACCAGAAAGTGTAAAGATCTCCCATGCTCTTGGGTAGGTAGACTAAACATAGTAAAAATGGCAATCTTAGCAAAAGCAATCTACAGATTCAAGGCAATGCCCATCAAAATCCCAGCAAAATTCTTCACAAGTCTCAAAAGAATAGTCCTCAACTTCATATGGAAAAGCAAAAGACCCAGGATAGCCAAGACAATCTGTACAGTAAAAGAACTTCTGGAGGCATTACAATCCCTGACTTCAAACTCTACTACAGAGCTACAGTACTGAAAACAGCCTGGTATTGGCATAAAAGCAGACAGGAGGACCAATGGAACCAAATCAAAGACCCAGATATTAATCCACACACCTTCAAACACCTGATTTTTCACAAAGAAGCAAAAAATAAAAAATGGAAAAAAGAAAACTTATTTAGTAAATGGTGCTGGCATAACTGATATCAACATGTAGAATGAAAATAGATCCATATCTATCACCATGCACAAAACTCAAGTCCAAATAGATCAAAGACCTCAACATAAAGTCAGCCACACTGAACCTTATAGAAGAGAAAGTGGGAAGTACACTTGAACACATTGGCACAGGAGACCACTTCCTAAATATAACCACAGTAGCACAGACAATGAGAGAAACCATTAATAAATGGGACCTTCTGAAACTGAAAAGCGTCTGTAAAGCAAAGGACACTGTCAACAAGACAAAACGACAGACTACAGAATGGGAAAAGATCTTCACTAACCCCACATCAGACACAGGTCTGATCTCCAAAATATACAAAGAACTCAAGAAATTGGTCACCAAAAGATCACATAATCCAATT
>PVIU01021780.1:0-30814 GCA_004026605.1 Ondatra zibethicus
TATGCTTGCCCAAGGAAAGCAGAGTAGGGCGCCCTGCTGACAGTATACATTGCATGACCAGATAGGAGAAGACAGAAGGAGAAGTGCACCATTTGAAAGAAAGCAGTTTCATCTGTGCAATTAAATAGAAATAAGAAAAAAAGTGTTTCATGATCATCCTCGAACAGTGCCCTCAGCTCACTCTAGAACCCCATTCTGTCTCCATCCCAGTGCCCAACATTTTCTGTGTTGTTAATTCTAAATGTGCTGCCCTTAAATGCTTGAGTGTGTGACGATTCACTGGGGCATGGCATGGGCAGTTGCACCTGTTGGCTGCTGCACACATCAACTCGCATAAGCCCTGCCTACTGCACAAGACATATATCGACTGTACCTGTCTTCTGATTCTGAGAATTTCAACAGAAGAAAAACCTAGATTTTCAGGCAGAAAATGAAAATTAGAATAAACAGACATATATGTACATTTTAAAGAGGAATAATGATATGAATTATAAGATGCTGGATGAATACTGAGTGGTAACATAAGTAAAACGTGTTATTATCGATGTAGCAAACAAAGGCACAGTATGAGGGAACACTAGGAAGGTTCTGTTTCAGCTCATAGTGAGGTGTATTAGCAATGTTTAGAAAACCAAATTCCGTGTTCTGCATGGTTGGCAACCCTGAAAAAGACATCAGTGCAAATGTGAGATACATACTTTCCCAAAATGTTAGAATTTGTTTCTTTGAGATGTTAAGGAAAGAAAGCCTTTAAAAACAGAAAGGTAGTTTTACTAGATAATTCAGACACAATACTTTGAATCAAAGATGATTTGTCTTGCTTTTCTATATGAATAGTCTGGGCATTGACATGACAAAGCTCAAACAGCTATATACTTTAAATAGTATCCCTGCATTATCTCATTGAGTATCATAACTAATGTCACAGGACCCTCTAGCTATTACTTTGACTCCCAATATTTGTTAGTGTCAGGCAATAGGAAGTAGAATGAAGGAAAAATTTATCAATTTCAAAGAGACAGATATTTGCCATGAGGTTTGCTGTAACTGCTTGGCTGGAAATACGTTCTCTCTTAGGTTATAAACATGTGTCTTTCTTTTCAGGTCTGCGGTCAATTGTGGCAACACTGGCCCAGTGTTTGAAGAAATTATTTGGTGCTATTGTCCTAACTCTTTTTTCTCTGACTGTATTTTCTCTACTTGGGATGGGTCTCTTCATGGGTAATCTGAAGCACAAATGTCTGCGTTGGCCACAAGAAAATGAAAATGAAACCCTGTACAACAGAACTGGAAGCCAGTATTATACTCCAGGTAAGGGTAGCTCCATCGAATGATGGAGAAATCTTTAGAGAAATGGACACTCCATTTCTGGGCAAATTATAAATGTTATAACTATACTCAAGGACTAATTTGAATCTGTTTTTTTCTTTTTGTAATAAAAATCATAAATATCCCAATGTTAAGACAGTTAACCAGGAGAACCTAAGTTTCGTAAGCCATGCAAATTTTATTTTTAAATTCATTCCAGAGCACTTAAAGTTTCTTTTTGCCACTATTTAAAGAATTGTTTATTGAAGTATAAATTTTTAGTTTATCTGCTATAATGTTCATGATTAAACTAAAAGTCAGAATATCACTCTAACATGTAAATTCTCACTATGATTAGATTTCAGTTGCTAGTGTACTTTAAAATATTTTAGTTTGATTTTTAGAGTAAAAAATGTTTTAAACATAATAAATAGCAATATGATTTCTTAGGTTTGGACATTGATAAATGCATGTATGTTCATCATGACTTTACAAAAGAGTAATAGCTGTGCTATCATCAGCAGCAGAATAGGAAAGGAGAAGAATGAAATTATGTTCCAGGGTTGTATCACTCCCAGGCAGGGAAACTGGGGTTCTAACCAGGCAAAGACTGGCTTGAAAACACATACCTTTTCACCAGGCAATAAACTTACATTGGACTCTCCTCTCAAATTAGGCCTCCGTTGGCAATATTTAGGAAATGTGCCTGTTTGTTTCTATTAAAAATAGTCTTACGTAGCTCTTCTGCGTTAATTTCATTTATATTTTGTGCTTTATAAACACTAGAAGAAATCATAACAGTCGAGCTTCTTGGCCAACTGCATAGTATGATTGTGCTGTAACAGAGAATTGTACATGCATGAACATGCTAAATGTCCATCCCAATCTAAGTCTAGTGCTAACCTTAAGGAGGTGCACATTAAACCCTGTTTCTAAATGAATCATTCACTGGTTTTTCCAATGTAATAACTATAATGTCCTGATTAGTTAAAGTAAACAATTATTGCTACTTTATTGGTTATTTAAAAAGATAAGCAAATAAAACAAAACTCTGTTTCTTTAGATCTTTGTTAAGACACAATATTGTAATTTTAAAAGTCTTTCTTAATGCATACTATGGTAAAGCCTGTCAGTCTCTTCCATTTCATCAGTGACATATAAAGAATTACAGGAAATACTGTATTTGAGAACTATTAGGATATGGGCAGATAGATGCACGAATCCTATGGAAATCCAGCTGAGCTACATGCGACTGACTCAGGATTAAACCCAGACCCTCATTTCTTTCTTATCTTTTCAGAAAGAGCGAACTTCTATTATTTGGAAGGAGAGAGATATGCTCTCCTCTGCGGCAACAGGACAGACGCTGGGTAGGTGCGAGTAAAGCTCTCCTCTAGCATGTCACTGTCACGTGTGCATTGAATGATATATGATTTCCTACTATCCTCAGCTGACTGCATTTCCTTACTTTGTTGTCAACATTATGTCGAAGAGCTGTCTTATGTTGTTTGAGAAGTTTTCAACAAAATTCTATAGATTATATATCTTGGCAACAACAGAAACATATTCCTCAGTCAGGCAGATCTAAATCTTCAGGTCCAATTTTCTGAAAATTTGCTGTCTTGCTATTTTGACTCTTAGAAGGTGCCTTTCAGCTGTATCTTCATAGTTGAAGCAGGACAAAGTCTCTCAGATCGCCTCTGGAAAAGCAGTAGCCATACACAAGAGACTTCATTTTGACCCACTCTGTCATCAAGAGCCCCATCCCCTAATACCATCACTTTGGAAGGCACAATTCCAACATACTGACTTTGAACAAAAACAGAAGTATGTAGTATGGAATACGATTAATTAAATTTTCCAGAAAAGCAACAGGCACATGAGTAGAGTGACTTATTCTAGCCTAAGAAACTAGGAAATTACATGGATGGAACTCCAGTGAAGATCTGATTTATTATTATTGAGTCCCAGCACCAACAATTAACAGTGGATAATGCACAATAAGTCTTAGGTTGTGAAATTTTTTTATTTTTCTGTAACTTATTCATGTTTTAATTTCTATTTTTTTCTTTAAAATTTCATTTTATGTTCCAACCACAGTCTTCCAACCCCACCCCTCCTTCCTCATCTCCCTCCCACCCCCCACCCATTCCTCCCAATGGGTAAGGACCCCCATGGGGTCAACAAAGTCTGGCACATTAAGTTGGGCAGGACCATGCCCCTCCTCCCTGTATTAATGTTGAGCATTGAGCACGGCATCCCAACATAGGTTATGGGCTCCAACAAGCTAGCTCATGCACCAGGGATAGGTCCTGATCCTATTGCCAGAAGTCTCTCAGATGACCCAAGTTTTGTCACTGTCTCCCACATATGGAGGGCCTAGTTTGGTCCCATGGAGCCTCCACAGCTGTTAGTCTGGAGTTCATAAGTTTCCATGAACTTATTTCAGCTGTCTCTGTGGATTTCTCCATCATGATCTTGACCTCCCTTGTTTATATATTCCCTCCTCCCTCTCTTTGATTGGATTCCATGAGCTCAGCCTGTTGCTTGGTTGTGAATCTCTGCTTCTGGTTCCATCACTTACTAGATGAAGGCCCTTTTACAATAGTTGGGTTCTTTACCAATCTGATTGCAGGAGAAGGCCAGTTCTGGCACCCTTTCTGCTATTGCTAGGAGTCTTAGCTGGGGTCATTCTGTGGGTTCCTGGGAATTTTCCTAAAACCAGGTTTCTCCTTAACTCCGTAGTGGCTCTGTCTATTAAGATATCTCTTTTATTACTCTCCCCTTCGACCATCCTGTTCCTTCATGTTTTCAGCGCCCATCTCCTCCTTTTACTGCCTTCCTTGCCTCCAGTTTACCTAAGAGATCTCATCCAATTCCCCTTCCCAGAGTGATCCATGTGTCCCTCCTAGGGTCTTCCTTGTTATCTAGTTTCTCTGAAACTGTGGATAGTAGTCTAGTTGCCCTTTGCTTTACATGTAATATCCACTTATGAGTGAGTACATGACGTGTTTGTCTTTTAAAATAAATTTATTTATTTAGTTATTTTACGTCCTTGGTGCGGTTTCTCCTCCTTCCTCTCCTTCCCGCCCTCCCCCACCCCATCCCTCTGTTCCCACCTTCCAATCCACTCCTCCTCCTTTACTGGAGATCTCCCATTAGCAACAACAAAACATGGCATATCAAGTTGCAATAAGACTAAGCACCTCCCCATGTCTTAAGGCTGGTCAGAGCAACCCAGTATGAACACTAGGGTACCAAAGCCAGTACAAGAGTCAGAGACATTCCCTGTTTCCACTGTTGGGGTCCCACAAGAGGACCAAGCTACACAACTGTAACATAGTCACATAGAGAGTCTTCATCCAGCAACTGAGGGAAACAGATGGAGTCAAGCATTAGGCTGAGCTCAGGGAATACTGCAGAAGGTGGAGAGAAAGATTGTAGGAGCCAGAGGGGTCAAGTACAACACATTAAAACTCACAAAATTAACTAACCTAGCCTCATAGGGGCTCACAGAAACAGAACCAATAACCAGGACTGACATAGGCCCTCCGCATATGTGAGTGTGAGCTTTTAAAGAAGACAAACATTAAAGATATGCTGTTATTTTAATTATTTTGTGTCTATATGCGTTTTACATGAATAAAATTACTTTAAATTATTAGCACATAATTATTCAGCAAGGTAGCAAGGTTCATGCTAACATGAACTCCTTTTTTATTATGTATATATGGGGGCGTGTGCCACGGCACACATAGAAATGGAGGACAACTTTTCAGGAGTTGATTCTCTCTTCTATCATGTGAGTCCAGAGAAGTAAACTTAGGTGACTTAACTCACTTAACCACCTCACTGGCTGTGTCTGGTAGATTATAATGGAGCAAATAAGAAAGAAACAAGCCACTGACAGCGATATGGACTTGGGCATTGTCCTTGTTGCTTTGCTCTCAGTTGAGATGTGCTACCTATCCATAGGCTCTGTATTTATTCTTTCTTTCCCCTTACATTCTGTGACTTGACTAAAGCACTAAGGAAGAGAAAGCTCACTAGTACAGTTTATATAACTTTGGATGATTCAGAAGTTTTATCACTTAGCTTCCCTTCTATCCTCAAATCCAGATTATTGGTTCTTTCTCTTTAAAGCAACTTATTAAGTAATCATCCACTTCAAATATACTGCATATGCTTTCTGAAGACATCTGACTATGAATATTAAGAGCATAATGCTATATTTCAAGGCAAGAATGCAAACCATATGGTGTTTCACCTCTAACACCATAGTCGTCAGCATGGTAAGGTACTTGTATTTAGTAGATGACTGTAACAATAAGCGTGCCTTTGTTCTGACTCTTAGGACTAGCAGGTCTCAGTGCACAAGTGTTTTTAAACCACTGGTTATTCCATTGTTTGTCTAAAGCACCCAACATTGCCAGCCCCAAAATAGTGTCAAGGAGAAACTACACAAGACTATATAGAAGAAAATAGCATTTATTGAGCTATTACCATAAGGAACCGCATCACTCCAACCTTACAAAGATAAGTTTGAGAACTCCCTGAAAAGGAAGGGAATTAATATTTAATGTGCTCTTTTCCACAAGTTCTAGCTCTGCTTTTCAATTATTAATGTGACAGATGTTTTCTTACCCTTAAATATGGGACTTGGGGGTCTTTGGTGAGATCACTTGAAGATTAAGCCCTCAAATATTGTAGTTTATTTTTATCAGTGCTGTTTTCCAACATTTATACTCCCACTATATATTTCTTTATTTATACTTTCTATAGTTATACTTTCACCCTCCCCCTCTCTCTTTTACTATTATGGTGTTATTGCTTGGACTTAAGGACTCAAAATGCTAAATAAATAGTTTACCACTGAGTCACACTTTCATCTTCTCCAGTTTGATTTTGAACAGCAAAATTATGAATAATAACACCGCGTTATATTCTTGAAATTGGTAAGTATTCTTGCCATAGTCATTGTAGATATGTGAACTATGCATATATTAGCCTAATTTAGACATTCAATAATGTATAACCATTTAAAGCATATATGTGATAAATATATACATTTTTGTCAATTAAATCAATCTTTTGAATGACTTTTTGAAAGTCATCTTGAGAGTACTTATAATTCCTGGTCAACACTTTTCATGTGTATCAACTTGAAATATAACTGATGTTTAGTGTTTTCTGTGAAAAGACGGTTATTGACCTTTGTGCAGGGGATAGCTCTCTGCTCTTGGGCAGAGCGTAGATAGTATTTATGACTAGTCCATTGCCTGAAAGTTGCTTGATAGTGAACATTTCTCCCCCCTCCTTTTTTTTTGTCTTCTTTAGCCAGTGTCCTGAAGGTTACGTATGTGTAAAAGAGGGCACAAATCCTGACAATGGCTACACGAGTTTTGACAATTTTGGTTGGGCCTTACTTGCTTTGTTTCGATTGATGACCCAGGATTATCCTGAATTGCTTTATCAACAGGTAAAAAGAGATAATCTGAGATAATCTGCGGGTAACATAAATTGCAGATGTTAAAGACAGCTTCTGCATCCTTGAAAAATAAGTCCCAAATGTATGTCTAGTTGTTATAATGAAATCGTGACTACACACAGTGGGGAGGTGTTTGTGGGGGCATTCTTGTGAAGAAAAATTCAAGGGCAAAAGCAAAGAACACAGCTGCTAACGTGAAACTCTCCATCAGCTCTTGTACCCTCTTTGTGTTTAGCCTTTCTCAGTTCATACCTGCAATGCTGCTCCAAGATCAAGGCACAGACCTGGTTTACAAGGGTTTCACTGTAGGAGGAGGGCATGCTTGTTGGTGCCGGCCACCCTGAACGGAAATAACCACACAGAAACTGTATTAATTAAAACACTGCTTGTCCCATTAGCTCCAGCTTCTTATTTGCTAACTCTTACATCTTAATTTAACCCATCTCCATTAATCTGTGCATTGCCACGAGGTCATGGCCTACCAGCAAAGTTTCAGCACATCTATCTCCAGCAATGGCTCCATGGCATCTCTTTGACTCCGCCCTTCTTTCTCCCAGCATCAGTCCAGTCCTCTCCGCCTACCTAAGTTCTGCCCTATCAACAGGCCAAGGCGGTTGCTTTATTCATTAATGGTAATCACAGCACACAGAGGGGATTCCCACATAATTTCACTAAGGGCATCCCAGCCTCAGAATGGTGACAAAGTGATGCAGCTCAGTAGTAGCCACCTTAGATTTCGGATTCTGATCTTGCCCCTTGCATTCTCATACTTTCATACTTTTTCTTCTGACAGCAGCCTCAACAGTACCAGCCAGACACTCCCAGTGGAAGCAGCCATCTGCTTTGCTGTGTGCATCATGCTGAGCTATGTTATTTGTCTGGTCAGACACAGTAAGCACAGTTGCAATGCACACCCTTTCATTCCAACATGAATTTGTTGAGAACATCTGTTTACTTACTTTTTAAATAAGAAAGTAAAAGTTGAGTGGATTGAATAACGTCTCTAAATTTCCAAATGTATCCACTGGAGCTTACTTTCTTGCCCCAAAGGCCATAATGGTGACTTGTTTGACAAATGTGATATATACAAAGAGCATTTCTAGGTGATAATAGTTGAATCAAAATCTTATTAGCCTATCATATTGGCACAAATTAAGTAATAATTTATTAAGTGAAAATTTCTATTTTTTATTGTTTTATGCTTTCTAGTTAAACAGTGCTCCAGTTGAGATGACAGAAGTCTTACTGTTATAAATACAATGTCCAAATTTGCCTTCATAGCTACTTTTTTATAGCAGTATCTCAAAAAGGGATGACACTTGTTACAATGGAGATTTGGAGTTCCTTTAAAAAAGCATCTCTGCTATCTTGAATTAAATGATGTTATTACCAAAGCAGTATAGTTAATATCAAAAGATAATAGAACAAAGAGTTGTTACCCTGAATTCTAAGTTTTTTTTAATAATTGGGAGTATTCTTCTTTTAAAAATCATGTTGTTTTGAGAAAGTTGTTTCACTGAGTCAACATAAACAACCTTGAAATAGGGTGCCAATGATATACCAAAATCCATAGTTCATATATTATAGAGCCTCCAGAGTCTACTAGGCACACACATCATTATGGCAGAATTATACATAGAGTAGTTGTGTTCAGTACAATAGAGAATGGCTAGAGTCTCAGGTGAGGTTCCAATTACCGTCCCTATCTACAATGTCAAAAGTCAGCAGGTCTGATAGTGAGGGTCTATTGCAGATAGTCACTCATGTTTTGGTAAACAATGACAGTAGTTATACTTGAAGAATAGGATTCCATAACAAGTCACATATCTAATATACTTACTTCTATTATGTCTAAACTGTGATAAGTGTCTATGTGTGCATATGTGGTCCTTAAAAACGATAGGATTAAGTCTGTAGAGATTTCCCACTAGATTGGAGAAGGACCTGAATTTATTTCCCAGCACTGATATCAGGTGGCTCACAAAACCTATATTTCCAGCTTCAGGAAATTTGGTGCCCTCTTCTTTGTATGCACCTCCAAGCAAAACAAACATGCAGATACACCCACCCCCCCACACACAGAGAGAGAACGAGAAATAAAAACTAAAATAAGTCTTTAAAAAATGATTGAATAATATAGTATATTTTAAGCATAGACAATGTTGATAATATATTCCTAAATGAAAATAAAGAATACATTTGCAAAGTAGAATTATATTCTGGGTTTTATATTTGCTTGCTTGTTTCTTGTTATTTTTTCTTTTTTGTTGTTGCTATTTGTTTTTTGAGATAAGGTCTCTCACTGTGTAGCTGACTGACCTGGAGCTCTTTGTGTAGATAGGCTGGAGTTGAATTCATGAATATCTACCTGTCTTTGCCTCCCAGAAACTGGTATTAAAGGTGTGTGCATAAAGTTATTATAATGTCACAAGTAACGTATTTTTGTTGTGCAAACTGATTTTCTAATTTCACTATGGTAGTGTTTATAGTTTTATTTCTTACCATTTATGACAAGTGTCTGCTTGTCTAATTATAAAATTGTCTAATTTTAAAGTCAACCCCATGCCTCTCCAAGAGAAAAGGGAACAGAATCTGGGAGGCATTCAGGCTTGGAGTCTGTTTATGACTTTAATTTCTGATCCCTGCATCTTTATTGTACAGTAATTGCTTTGATTTGATGGTAGATTTTACTTATCGTTTCTCTAAACTCAATTGTTCAAGGTTTGGGAAATTTTGTAGTTGTTCCCAAATAGTACAGCTCATGATTTAGGCAATATTATGTTTATCCAGGTATTCCTTGAAACACATTAATACAGACATGAGAAAAACTTTTTAGATCCTTATGAATAGAGTTGAATCCCACAGAATAGTTAATGTTTATGGTGAATCTGCCGTGTTCTAAGAACTTTGTATGCTTGCTACATTTTATTTCATAAAAACCCTGTTAAATTAGCCATCCTTATAAGGAGACCTAATAATAGAAGAACTGCCCCTGACTGTAACAAGGATGTATATTTTGAGTCTAGATAGGTGGTACACAGCTGTAATGCCAACCACTGAGAGGGGAGGATTGTAAGTTTGATGCTAGCTGGCCAGAGATGTATAACAACCCCCATATTAAAAGAGGGTGTGTGTGTGTGTGCGTGTGTGTGTGTATCTTTAGTGTATATGTAAACATACATTAAAAATCTAATCTATCCTTCTGGGTGGTGCTGGCACACACCTTTAATCCCAGCACTCAGGAGGCAGAGACAGGAAAATATCTGTGAGTTTGAGGTCAGCCTGGTTTACAGAGTGAATTCCAGGACAGGCTCCAAAGCAACACAGAAACCCTGTCTTAACACCCTCTCCAAAAATTCTAGTGTATCCTAGGTCTAAGACTGTGAACAGTATTTCCACAGTCTGCGTATTGAAAACAGTATTAAATATCACATACAAGTGTTACTGGATAAGAAATATATGATCCTTACTGTTCATGTTCCGTAGCCAATGCTAGACTGTTCACTCCTGGCACCTGAATGTATTAGTGTTAATAGCAGCTACTTACTTAAGTGATAGAAATATCTAATCAATTCATAAATAATTGTTTCAATATGTCAACAGGTTATTAAAATCACTTTTAAAGACTATCATGGTCTAAATAAATAAGACATTGATTCTAGAATAAATTTGGAACTTTATAATTCTAATTATAATTCTTATAATTCTAATAATAAACCATCCTTCTTAGCCTTCTTTAGAATATTTTCTTTCTTTAGATAATATTTTCTATTTACTCAAATGTATGCTTAAAAATCAAAATAATTGTCTCATTTAGTTGTATTAATATGCATTTAGTCATTGGACATAAATCAGTTGTATATTCTACCTACATTTTTCTACGTTTGCTTTGATCTACCATATGTAATTATTATGAAATCAAAAATAATCATGTTAAGTTCAGAAATATAAAATTCTCTATTCAAATATCCATAAATATTTCTTCTTGTAATTATGTCACATTAGTTACATGTATTCTAATCAGTTTTCTTTAAAAACTTCATCAGAGATGATGCTCTGGTCAGCTGAGAAACTCCTCTTCCCTCAGCCAGGGATTGTACACTGTTACTTTCCCATAAATTAATGATCAGAGAAAATGATCTTTGAAACACGTTTTGAAATTTTCCAATACTTAAGGGGAAAAAGCTTTTTCTGTATTGATATTTTTCAGTTTCTTTATTGCATGGGGTCATTTTTTTCCCTTGGTGTGTTTATGCTGGTAATGAAGACATGAATTAAATACTTACCCTAAATTAAGGCATTCCTTATTTCATGTCCTGAATTGATGTCATATATTTTATACCATATGTATGTATTTAAAATTGAAGCAATTTTTATCTCTTCAGGTAGTGCCTAAAGACATAAATCATGTTTTGATTTTCTTGAATTCATGACTAAGTTACTTTTTATAACAGAATTTAATTTTTCATCTTAAATGAGGAAAATATGGAACGATAAAGATAGATGATAATTATCTTTTCCTTCTGTATCCCACTGCTCTACAGATCCTTTATGCTTCCGGAAAGGTCTACATGATATTTTTTATTATGATTAGTTTCTGGTTTGCCTTTTATATGGCAAGTTTGTTCTTGGGCACACTTGCTATGACCTATGAAAAGGAAAAGCAGAGAGTTTCCGAGAAAACCAGAGACATGGAACCAAATGTTCAACAGACCACGAGAAAATACAAGGAAGGAGATGCAACAGCCGAGGTACAAATTTGTCATTTTAAGATTCATAATATTAGAAGGACTTCTCAAGGTCTTAGAGTATTCAGCTTCCTGACATATGATCACATCTCTGTATAGTACAATATCAGAAAAAATCGTGCTTTTGTTGGGGCTGGAAAGATGGCTAATAAGTTAAGAGCGTGTACTTGCTGATATGAGTGTGAGGCCCAGTATCTATAGCAGTCAGCACAACTACTTGAAACTACAGGTCCTAGCGATGCTGACATTCTCTTCTGGACTCCACAGCCACAAGTATTGAATGTACACACAAACAACACACAGGAACAATTACATGCTCATACTCTCCCACATGAACTCACAAATAGTTCATTAAAAAATGAAGTAGGTATTTCATAATGTGGTTTCCCTAAGATGGAGTCACTTTTGCTTTCTTACATCACTATCCTTTACGTACTTGTTCTTTCTTAATATAATGTGGCAAGAATGATCAATGTGTTTGAATATTTCATATGTGTGATTGTTGACACAAAGTTTGCATTGCTACTATGGAGAAAGCCTTGATATGTTGTCTTCTTATAACTTGACTTCTCCTGGTAGAGATATTTATTAATTCAAACTAGCTTCAGATAGCACATCAGAATTGGCTTCAAATGGTGTGCTCAATTTTAAATGATGATTTCCTCAAATTTTGCGATAAAATACTTAAGATAATGGTTAAAAAGTAAAGTGCTAAAGTTAGAAAAGAAAAAGAAGAAATTAACCTCTGACCTACTTAAGGAACAAGCAACATCAATGATATATGAAAGTATTTTATCCATGGATTATTAAACCCATGATATTAAAACTAATAGTATTTGACTATAATTTTAAATTCCCTAGTTTCATACTTAAGAATTTCCCAGACTGCTAGCCTCCTATACAAATTCAGCCTGTGTATGTGAAAGCATGAGCTGCAGTGATGCTAAGGAGACTGTAAAACATCCTTTTTTAAATGAATATACATTTATGAATAGGAACGAGGGGACTGAAGAATGCAGCAAGGAGTAGATCCTGGCATTGCAAGTGATCACACCTCTTCCTTCGAATACTTTTTAGGAAGAATGGAAATACACCAAAATTGAGACAGAAAACAAAAGTTGTAACTGCTTCTGTCGAAGGAGAAAGCAGGTAGCAGAAAGTAGAAGGCTGACAAATCGTCTAACACTAACTAGAAATTGGAGGAAGGCTAGCTGAGAGCTTCATTATTACAAAAATCACTTTTGAGTTAAAAGCAGCTGAAGACTAGACCCTCCGTACATGTAGTGATCAACACTAAACAGTCTCTGGGAAGTTACCCTAAATGGGACTTGAATAACAGGAAGTAGGAATGTACCCAGTGACTTCATAGGCTCTTGTTTCCATAACATGCACGCCATTGAACAAGAGGCAATTATAGACTGTATGAACAAAACATGTACAAAAAGAGGCTATTATCACTCATAAGTGAGATGTAAGAGAGGGAATGACAAAAGCTTTCTGTCTCTTCAAGTCCCAAGACTTCAAATTGAACTCATAGGGTCTGAAGAATATGTTGACTGTGTAATTTGTTTTAAAGTGGAATTAAAGAATCTCAAGAGCTTGCCACTACATCCCAATGCACCCAACAGATTAACAATACTTCTCTTATTCCTAGATGAAGTGTTCCATTAGCTCTGATTATGAAATAGCTCTGATTATGAAAGAACATTGGTATTTCCCAGTTTCTTTTTTGTATTTTGGTAAAATTTGGTTTAAAAAAAGCATTCCTGTTTTTTATTAAAATCATTAAGTTATGAAGAATTTCTTTTCTTGAAAAATCCTTGAACATTTCCAATGTAGAGTTTGCTAGCAAATGAAAATAAAATCCATTTTTATGAGATCTCCTTTCTTTTTCATTTGTATTTATACATAATAACATGCCAGAAGAGAAGTATTCAATAACTAAATGACCTTTTGAAATGGGTCAAGTTCCAATTCTAAAGATGGGATTGCAAAGAGATGGTCTACACGAGACAAATTTTCATACTGTAGGAATTCTGAGAATTTTGTTGACTAAAACCACAGTGGTACAGTCAGATAAGCATGGTTTTAACTTCAGCAACACAGTAGATGCATGCTATTCACCAACTCTATCAGTCTTGAGAAATGTTGACTTCTTCATCAATAAAATATGGATCATATGTATTACCTATTACACAGGTGGTATAAAACCCAAATGAAACACACAACACTGTTTAAAGGCTTTGATTTTTTTAGACAGCAAAACATGTTTTGAGACTAAATGTCGGGAAAGTCATTGTCAGTGTCATAGAGCATATAAAAGATTGTTTTGATTTATCACAATCAGCATTGCAAACTAATAACACTTGACCTTATCTTTTTGTTTCTCTGTTGACATAGAGTCTCACAGTGTACTTGACACTGGCCTAGACCTCAATCATGTAGCTAGCTCAAGATGGTCATAAAATCTTCTTCCTTCCCAAGGCTCCATAGGCATCAGCAACCCCACTCAAATGGAGCACATGAAATTTATAGGGGAAAAATGCCTCACATTATAGGTAAACCAGTTCATAAGGATAGAATGCTAATTTTATGAAACAGAGCTCTTAATGGAGGAGACAAAGGTATGAAATGTTCTAATTTTGGAGCCAATCAGAATGTCATATCCCCATCTAGAGGCAAAGGTGGAACTCAGGTTCCATTCCTCTGACCAGGTAGAAGTATGTTCCACTGATGGGCCTCGGAGAAGCTCTAATACACCTTCCCATCTGGTATTTTAAATATTTCAGGGGCATTTGTGAAGCTGCCCTTTCTAGTGTTACTGGGAGACCTGGGGTGTAGTTCAAAGTCCTCTATGTCTGAGTAGTTCCTCTTCAGTAACCTCTAATCTGCTGCCCTCTGTTAGCTAGTACATATGGCCCAGTGCCAAAGCAGTATGACCCTAAAATGACACAGTTTACATGGGTGATTCTCCTATACACCATTAGCTGCTAGTACAACTTCAGGAAGAGAATGGAATATTTAAAAACCAGAGTAATGCAAGTTATTTGAAAAGTGTTGGGTACCTCTAAGCTGACATCCTTATGACATTTATCTAATTAATCAAAAATGGCGTTAGCAGTTCTCTAAATATTGAGGATAAGCTTTGATAAATGAATTAGCAGTATGATATTTGCATGAAACTCTTGGTCTAATAGAGAGAAAAATTTATGAAACTGTCAGAAGCCCAGAGTTATCTCCAGGACAAAAAGAAATTTCACTTCTGTTGAATTTTGTCTCCTAGAAATTGTGTGAGTCATAACATCAGTTTCATATAACCTTGCAATTCAAATAAGTATTTCCTTAAATATGTCTAGTTTGAGTAAACAACTAACCTGACATCCTAAATTTTAGTTTGCATTCTATTCCAATTAAAAAGTGAGTAATGATGCTCTGTGGCTTTGCAGCATCTCATTTGGATGAAAGTAGGCATGTGATGTGTGTGGTTAACATCCTCTGCCTCTACTCGCTGTGAAACCTTGGGAGACATAATAGACACTGAGGTGAATGCAGTGATCTCTGTGATCGCTAGCTGCATCAGATGTACAATATCAGAACTTGTTAAAGAGCCGACTCTGTCGAGCAGGGTCTGGTATATCAGTAGACATGTGCAACAGAAGTTCCCATAATGGTTTTAACAATACTGTGTATGCACGTCAACATACCATCCCAGGAGATTTCTTTGGTTCTTCCTGCTATTCTTATGACTGGGAAAAAAAAAAAGAATCCATGCCAATGCCTGGGATTTTAGAGTAGCTTTCTAATGCAAGAACTCCTTTATTAAAATTGTTTCAAAGGTTGACAAAACACAAACAAGACCAGTGGTCAGAGTTCCATCCCAGGGACCCACATGGCAGAAAAGAGAACTGACTCCAGAACAATAATGTCCTCTGACTTTCACATGTGTGCTGTGTCATGTATGCACACACACACACACACAAACACACACACACACACACACACACACACAATAAAGAAACCAAAAACGCACAGAAGATAACCATAGCAGAGGATATGTTGAAAACATTACTGAAGGTACATGAGACACAGGAAGAAATGATATCTTCATGGAGTTAGAGAAGTTCCGCTCATTAACTGTCATAGACACTCTATTCAAACAACCCTTTGAGTTCAATCCACTACCTTAGATTCTTTAAGAGTTATTTAATCATATTCCCAAATAATTTTAATTGTATTGAGAGAATTAGCCAAGTTAGAAAATTAATATATCCCTGAGCAAGAAGATTATAGTTTTAGGGAAATATTCTCATTATTTAGTAGAATATTTGAAAACTGGACATTCCATAATCATCCTGTAATCTTTATCAATTTATTTTTCAACTATAAATACCACTGATAGCCTTTACAACTCTGCCCCGTTTATTGTTCAGCTCAGAGTAGAAAATTTGATCATCTTCAAATTTTAGCATTTATTGTCCAACTAACTCTAAATCATGTAATACAGCAGGCACCATAGGAAATGGCTAGTGGTGGAACCCAGAAGGCCCCTGGAGGCAGGAAGCTGTAGAAAGGTCAAATTCCCTATTCTCTTAGAGTCCCATTCTAAAGGCGTGTGTGTAGCGGGGAGGAACTAACTACCGCAAAACCCACTGAACTCCTTTCAGATGAAAACGACAGAAATAGAAATGAAGAAAAGATTACCAACTTCTGCAAGCACAGCGTTGGATATCCTGGAAGAGCCTACCCTCGGACAGAAAGGAGGTAAATTGAAAAACTACCTGAACTCTACTCAGTAAGGAAGGAACTAATTGCAAACCTGTTCTTACAGCATTGCCCAGTTTGGTTTTTGTTTTTTTTGTTTTTTTTTTTTTTTAAATCTAGGTGGGAACAAGCACAATATAAGTAACAACATGAGGCTATTAGAATGAGCAATATAGAAACATTCAGAACAAGGCGTCTTCAACATTAGAAAGTGTCATTTAAAAGTACCAAGGAATAATCCCAAACAGCATGTGGTACCAGTTGAAGTTGAGAGAAACAGACACAGATGTAAAGAGGTAGAGCTAAATCCCAGGTGTATAGTATTATTTTCGGTACTTAGTTTAATCATTTTGTAGCCACTTCCTGTTGCTGCTGCAATAGGCTAAGTCTGAAGGTCTTCTGAAAGTCCATTGCTAACCACAGCCACAGATGCAGTTTGTCTTTTCAGTTAATTGCTTGCTGCACTTTCCCATGGTTCCCAGATAGTCCTCACAAATAATACCTAAAGAGTGTGTTAACTGACTGCTTATGTTCTGTTAGTAAAGTTTCTGGGAAACTTCAGTTTGCTAGTACTTCTGTTGGGATGGGAAGTTATATCTGGACTTTGCAGAGGTCTTTGCCTTAATGCCATGTTCTTCAAAGATTCCTTGTATAATCAAGATGTCTCAGGGTACTTTAGATCCAATCACAATTTTTGTTTATATATATATATATAAACCCAATGGTTCTTTATCACCGATGACTTCAGACGCTAAGATAATGTAAATCTAGAAATTGAAAATCATGTTATTCTCACGCATACTTGATTTATGAGAAATTTACGCTTTCCTACTAATATGTTGTTTGCTTCATTTGCATTTACAATTTTAGCTCAATAATAAACAAAATAGGGGACATGAATTTTACTTTGTTATGTGTTAGTATAAACTGTTTCTATTTGCTGATTCCACATACAAAATCAAGATCTGTAGCGCCCTTTGCATGAAAATGTTTAATTTGCCTACTATCAAGAATCTAAGCAATTTTTCAATAATTAACTCTCCTTATCTTTCTTTTCAGAACCAGAAACATCCAGGAAGAAATGCCCACTGTGTTGGCATAAGTTTACTAAAACCTGCTTCATCTGGGACTGCTGCCCTTGTTGGCTAAAGCTGAGCGAGTTTGCTGATGGAATTATAATGCACCCATTTGCTGATCTTTTCCTTGTCATATGCATAATTTTAAACATATGTTTCCTGGCCCTTGCACATTTTCCAATGAGTGAGGAAATCATGTCTCTCCTTAAGATTGGAAACTTGGTAAGACCTCATCACACATTGTTTTGATTCAGTTTTAGTTTTTTCTAACTGTTGTTCTAACTGTAGATTGTACTGCTGTTGAATGAGATGGTGTATTCAATTGTTCACTCAGTCCCTATATTGTAAATACTGTTTTCATCAGCATTTTTACAATTAGAGTTCAGAATTCTATTATTAAAATTTGGAATCCTGGAATGCCCCCGGCAATGAAATTAAGTGGGTTTCATTATTTTATTTTTTCTTTATTCCTAAGCATACATTCTAGGTATCGCTATCCTATAATGAACATAGAGCATGGGATGTGGCAATAATGCCGGTAGCTTTCTTCTGAATTGAGTCCTGACCACAGCAATACAAGGCCCCATTTGTTCCAAAGCCTTTCTTTATCTTACATTGGGTTTTATCATTTTAACAATACATTTTGAGATTCACGTATAGCTTTTCACCTAACAATGCAAAAGGATAAAATAGATTTCTATGGATTTATGAACATGTTAACACTCAAGCACATGTATGTTGTCTAAATTTCTTAACTCCTTTTGTTATTTAGTTGCTAAGTACTAAATACAAAACAAAATGACAGGCCATTTCAAACTATACATTTCATTGATATTAAAACAATGACAGGATTCAGGCTAGCTGGCTCAGTAATTAAGACTGCATACTACTCTTTTAGAGGACCTGAATTCAGTTCCTAGAGTTCCTACGACCCACATCAGATGGCTCACAACTACCTGTAACTCCATCAGGAATCTGACTGTTCTGGTGTCTGCATGCACACACACATACACACAAATTGTTAAAAAAAATGAATGAAATTGTTAAAAACAATAGCTTAGTAAGTACATCCAATTTAACTTTTAAAAGATCATTTTTATAAGTTTATTCTGGAGTTTTTCTATATCATGTACGTACTGTTTTGTACTATACTATAATTGCAGCATTTCCCTTTTCCCTTTCCCCCTTCAAATTCTCCCAAATACCATTTCCCACCCTCCATCAATTTTTGCAGCCTTTTTTAGCAATTGTTACTACATGCATATATGCACATGCATGTATATGAACTTCTTACAGTGTTTCATGAGTTGAATGGTTGTCTTAATATATATGCTATATCTCTAAAGGAACCATTTAAGATAGAACCACTTTTATTCAAATACTGTTTTATTCACTAATAGCCCTTGTTAAATAACCACGTTTATAAACTAGGTCCTGAAAACTAAAATTAAACAAAATGTATGAATTTATCATACTACAGACCTTGAAACCAACTAGGGTCTGAGAGGAGCTGTACATCAGGCAAGAGTATAGAGCTCACTCCACTTCACAGTTCTGTATGCACATGTCAGGTGCAGCTGTGGGAAGCCTTCTTACCTTATGTTTGGTCTCCTTTTAGGTTTTTATTGGAATCTATACAATAGAAATGATTTTGAAGATAATTGCTATGCATCCATATGGGTATTTCCAAGTAATCTGGAACATTTTTGACAGTATAATTGTCCTTTTTGGATTAACAGAAATCTTCCTAGCAAGTATTGAAGAGCTAACTGTTTTTATTTTATACCCGGTAAGTAGAATTTAAGAACTAATTTTTATTTCATCGTAGTACATCTTATTTTCTTGAACATAAAATGACATAGTTGAAACATTTTTAAAAGGGAAATATTAGGATCCTTTGTGAAATTCATTCCATCATGAAATTGGTATTTAATGCTTTCTGTGTATATAACTGTGGGATAAATCTAATATATTATGAAAATTCAATATGTTATATACAAAGAAAAACAAAAATGAACAGTGTATATATGCCCTACCAGAAATTAAAATTCAATCCTGTCCCAATAACGTGTGCAATACTGAGTGGGATTTAACAAGTAGGTTAAAAACATGTGCATAGATTTAGTGCATGAAATTGTAAAGTGTGTAAGATGAATTATGAGTGTCAGATAGTCACTTGATTTTATTATTAATGAAACTGGTATGAATTTATAGGCTATATATATATATATGATTACATAATTCTGCTGAAACATTTTAGTATGCAGGTATGAATTATAATCAACACTGATCTTTGTTGCTGTTTTTCTTTTATTTTACATTTGTTCATTAGTTGATATTTATTAAATTGGGGAAATATGGTCCACCATTTGAGAATTTGGTACGTATCCTTGGTAACACATTGATGGCCCTGAAAGACTTGGTCCTGTTGCTGTTCTTATTCATTTACTTCTCTACTGTGTTCGGCATGAACCTGTTTGGTCAAAGTTACAACGATTGTGTCTGCCAAATAGACGAAGACTGTCAACTCCCCCGTTGGCACATGAGTGACTTCTTCCATGCTTATTTGAACGTGTTCCGAATTCTCTGTGGAGAGTGGATAGAGACATTATGGGACTGTATGGAGATTGCAGGCCTGTCTTGGTGTTTTCCTTTCTACATGATGGTCATTTTAATTGGAAATTTATTGGTAAATATTGAATGCCTTTATATTTTTTCTTTAAAAAACACTTGGTATAGTGTATATATTTGTATGTGAAGGATTGATGGGATCCAGGGATTTATATATTGATTGTCTAATAGAGTAGGTACTTGGTGATTATCAATTGAAATACAGTTGACCCAATATGAGATATGCAGTAGCTGAGAAATACAAACTGGAATTGAAGTTTTATCCAAAAGAATGTATGTTATTAGCAGTTTTATATTTAAGTCTTAATACTATTAAAATAGATATAGTTTAATAAAATTCACTAGTATATCCTTTATAAATGCATGTGTGAGTGATTTTCATCAGTTTTCTATTGACTTGCATTAGTCATAATCTTGTTAGTCAAAGTAACTTTGATATCATGTGGAAAAGGGTTAGATCTGCAGTCTCCAATTCCATGAAGACATATGGAAACATAATTCATTTGTAACTTTATTCCCAAAGATTTGCTTGCTAGTTAGGTTTTAAAAAGCACTTAAATGTAACACTGGCTGGCTGTCAAATCTACCTGCATATGGCATTACCTGGGGAATTGTTAATGGTGTACTCATGTCTCGAATCCACATCCAAAGATTCTGAGGTTATTGATATATAGTCTTGTCCTGATCATCAGAATGATTTTCATTATCACTTGACCAAATATTACAGCTATTATTATAAACAAATGGGTAAACAAGTTGTATTATATAATGGAGAAAGCTTTTACTTTTCAATTTCCTTATCATTGAACTGCTGTCAAATTAATTGAATAAGGAATCTTTACTGCTTCCAAGAAAATGATATGGCATGAAATTTTTAAAAAATATTTTTTGCAGAATTATAGTAGACTTAATGTATTTGAATTCTTTTTCTTATATGTCATGAAAATCATTTACATTTCCCAAAAGAATTTGAAAAAGAGGAAAAACAATAATCTAGAAGTATTATATATACATAGCAATTGAAAGCAGGATTAAAATATGGTTCTCTGCAAATTAAACAGGCCTTGATTATATTTCTCAGTAATAGTAAAGTCAAAATACATGATGCTGTTGCCTTGATAATTAATATACAATAATTTTTGAGTTACTTTCTATAACTTGAGTGTATCCATTTACTGTGAAACAATAATTTACATAATGACTGTTTCTGTGGTTTAAAAAGTGTTAGATATGCAGAGAAAAATGTAGAGCTCAATAAAAATCAATAAAAAAATGTTAGATATGGAACTCAGTACCAGAGCTAACACCCTGGAGCTTGCCCCTTGTTTTTCATGGTCTTTGTGCATTTTCCTGAGACTGGGCTGTAACACTTGTGACACTAGGTGTTTCTAATATAGTGTTTGCTCCCTACCTTTGAGAAAACCTGGCTCTATGATGAAACAAGCTTTGGCATAAGAGAAACTAGAATGGCCTTTGGATCTGAAATCTATAAGCCTTATATTTTTTATCCAGGAAAGGAAACATATCAAATGACATAGAGGTTGTGGTGAACTTAAAATTAGTTCTGTTTGGTGGAGTGGCAAAATGGCTGCTAGCAGTCACAAGGCATCATATTCAGTCTCTCTCACCAAAACAACCTCAATGACAACAACCTACACATAGCCAGCTAGCACCACAGCTGACACTGAGCACTGTGATGTGTTTACATTTCATGTCTCAGATCAGGATTTTTAGAGGCTTGTTTTTATTGTATAAAAGGAAACAATCAAAATATAGTAAGCATCATTTTCCTTTTTTAAAAAGGTACTTTACCTCTTTGTTGCATTGGTGTACTCATTCAGTTCATATGAAGCTACAAAATCAGAGGTGAACAAAGAAGCCAAAAACTTTCAGCTTGCCATGGCCAGGATAAAAAAAGGAATAAACTGTGTGCTTCTTAAAATATTGTGCACAAAAAGAACTGTTCCTACCGAAGCAAAAGACCAACTATGTGATACAAGTGTTAAAGATATTTCTGGCCACACTCTTTCTGAACTGAGTGATACCCAAACATTCCTGAGATATAAGGAAAAGAACAATAGCACAGAGAAAACCCCAGTAACTGAATCTGAAAGCCAGTCACTGATCGCTAGTCCCTGTGTCTCAGAAACTGTGCCAATTGCTTCAGGAGAATCTGATATGGAAAATCTGGGTAACAAGGAGACTCGAAGCAAGTCTGAGAATGGAGACAGTAAAGAGGTAAGCAGTTCTTTTATATTCATTATTCAGTATGGGTTTCTGAGTCTATTCAAGAATTAAATCAATATGGACATTACAAAATCAGATTGTACATTTGATCCTAACTCCACCATCCCTAACTACTGTATTTCATGGTTTTGACCAAACTACTTAAATGTCCACGTTGTTGTTTCCTCATTAGAAGTTTCTTTTGGAAGGAAAAAGCAAGAAAAATATCATAGTACTAGAGAGATTTGGCAAATATTGAATTATCATGCTGGAGATATTAGATGATATAACTGTGCAATTCTATAAACTAAAAAACAAGACAATATGTGGTATTGAAAAACACCTTTAAGGCACCTAAGTTTGAGAAACCGATGTGTGTGATTGGGAGATTCAAATTCCTTGTGTATTATCATCTTAAAGATATGAGAATAACATAGAAGAGGCCAGGATACTTTCTTATTTGCTAAGATTTAAATTTTTGTCCATTCATGTCTGCTGCATATAAAATATATAATGAATTTACACTAGAAGAATTTTAAAAATCAGTAGTTTTAATTGTTAATAGTTGATAACTTTATAAAGTCCTGACTTAAAAAAAATAACAGGCACATTTTAGTAGGATAGATATTGTTCATTTAGCCTCAAAAATACTTAACAGTGCATCCTTTCCATTGCAAACAACTGTTGTCTATTTATCCAACACTGTGACCTGTTTAGAGGTCCTTTCCATCTGGATTCCTCTTTATTGCATATCTATAATTATTCTCTCACCAGAACTGCTTCTTAAAATTCTAAGCACTTCTTATAAACTTAAGTGGCACCATTGCTAGGAGAAATACAGCACTACCTGCTTGTCCCACCCAGTCCAGCATAGCGGAGCTGTTTGCTACTTCTGAGAGCCATGTCCTTTGCCCCATTTTCAGGCACATAGCCAGTCTATGTTGCCATTAAGCTACTTGCAAATCCTCCATAGCAGGACCTTATCAGAGTTTATGCTGGCAGCACACCCCAGAAAACCGGCATTTCAAAATGGCGCAGCTTTTTTTCTGCTACTGCTGAATCAGGAAACCCTTTCTTAAAAGAGCCATGCCTCTGCTTGATTCTAGCAAACAGAACCCATCCAAGAAAATGCCACTACCAAACCATGCTTAACTCTGTTCTTTTGTGTCTAGGATTCCTTTTTAAGCTCTCTCAGGTTTTAAGTGGATTTTAGTTAGCCATGTTGGCGCCAAGTTGTTGTAAGGAAGGCTGCTTGGTCATTCTGGCCACTTGGCTGCTCAGACTCGAAATAATCACACAGAAACTATATTGTTTAAACCACTGCTTGGCCTATTAGCTCTCTAACTTCTTAATGGCTAACTCTTACATATTAATTTAACCCATCTCCATTAATCTGTGTTTCACCACAAGGCTATGGCTTACTGGATAAAGTTTTGGCATCTGTCTCCGGTGGAGCTACATGACTTCTCTTGACTCTGCTTCCTTTCTCCCAGCATACCATTTAGTTTTCCCTGCCTACCTAAGTTCTGCCCTATTAACAGGCCAAGGCAATTTCTTTATTAACCAATGGTATTCACAGAATACAGTGGGGAATCCCACATCAAACAATGATTTAATGATAGGTACGGTTTAATAAAACACTCTGCCTACAGCAATCACCCTCTGCTCTAGGCTTCTTACTCTGAGTCTCATTGGGCATCATCTCAGGTCCCACAAGGGCCCCCAGAGAAGCACAATTTGCATTTTTTCCATGTCTCCATTCTCCCCAGTATCTCTTCCCACAGACTTCTACTGGTTTAGCACATGCAGTCTATTAGAAGACCACAAGATTGTCATCTGACACAAGTTCAGGGTTGGTAATCAGCAGTGCCTTAGCTTCCATTGAGGATACCAATATTCTTGACTTTATTTACTCTTAATTACTCACAAGGTGATGGGAATTCCTACTCATCACACAATCACACATCTCTGTCTTATCTGAAGACTTAGCTTCCATGTATATCTAGATAAAATCGTTATTTACCATAATACTTCTAACTGGTGGATCCTTGGAAACTCTTGATAATATCATTAGATTGTCTAGGGCACAAAATATAGAGCAAAACAGTTATGTAAAATAACTGAAAATATTTGGATTCCAAAATCTGTCAATATTATTGTATAATTATTTGTGCCTTTATTTGGTTAAATAACTTCTCAAAGATTAATTCTGAATGTATATTTTTAGCTGTGTATTTAGTCAGGTACTTTGTTTATTATGTAGTCCATAATATTAATGTACATTGATCTAAGAATATAACAAATGAATCATAAAAAACACATTAATTAAAAAGATTTAATATTTTTATTTGTGAACATCTATCCTTCCATTAAAATATTTATGTGTGTACATATTATAAGAATGAACAAACTACATATCAGACTGTAACACCAATCGTTCTATATCAATTTTTCATAATATTTAATAACTTACAAAATAAATTGTTACTATAACTTATATTTTGTTCTATTTATTATATAATAAAGTAAAGCCGTTGAAAGATCATATTTATAGCCTGTGTACAAGTATTTCAAATATTAAAAAAATATATCTGGTGTATCATTTCAGCAACTGAGTCTGTGCACATTATTTTTTCCTTTGCTCAGTGCCTTTAGCCAAACAAATGCATTGGTATAGTTTTTATTTGACCAAAACTAAATAAAATTTAAAAGAAAAGGGTTTCAGTTATAAAAAATATATATCTAAGTAATACTTCCCTGCACACTTTGTATCTTTGCTCAAGCAACACTTTTTGCTGAGATGACTACCAGCCATATAAAGACTAAAGCAAAGAAAGCTTCCCCTTATACTGATTGCACATGATCAAAAGGAATGACCAAACATTGTTAATGTCCTTTTCCAATCGCTACCTAAATAATCCTACATTAATAAATTTATTTTTATATACTCATGTTTGATTTGTGTTAATTGGGAAATATTGTTTGATGCTACTTACTTGCAGGATCCTGTCGAGGTTAAAGGATGATGTGTTTGTGTCCATATTAAAATAAGGTAATCTGAAACATTTGCCAGATGGATAAAGCAGCCTTGTACTTCATTCAGTCAGGGGCGAGGGGAAGGAAGAACCCTCTTTTTTTCCCAGGATCTTTTTCCATGGCTTGTCCATTTGCGACATTCTGTCCTGGGCACTGATCACTGTGTTTTTTCCTCATTTCCCATCATGATAACCTCACATCAAAGTTGGTGAACACAAGACTGTTCATATTGGATTTAACATTATCTTGAAAAGCATTCTTGTCTGCTTTACATTAGAGTAGAATGGCTTATTGTGATGATGTCTGTCTAATTAAAATTTCATCTAGGTGGCCATGTGAAAGCCTTAAAATTCAAAATCCCTTATTTTTTAAACTATGATTAAAGTTCTTTTTAGCTAATCTTTGATTTTATCTAATGTTATTTTCACTTAAGTATTTCAAACCAATTTAAAAAGCAAATACTTACCTATAAAATGAGTTTCAGTATCAGCCCCCACATTAACTTGAAATCTTTTAACTTTTATAATATTCTTTCTGTATATGATATTTACTTCTGAAAATGAAATAAACCTACAATTATCAAATTAAACTCTGGCTTTAACTATTTTGTTGGGGCTATATTTTTTCTAGAAAATGAAGCAATCTAGTTCATCTGAATGCAGCACTGTTGACATTGCTATCTCTGAAGAAGAAGAAATGGTCTATCAACATGAAAAGCCAAAGCTTCACAAAAATGGCAAGTGGAAGCTTCTTTGGTATTTTTTTCAAAATTAGCCTAAATTTCTCTGAATCTAAATACTTACTTTTAGCCTTAATTATAGAAAGGTTGCATTCATGTTGAAATGTGCATTTATTCACCCTCCCATAACTTAATAGATTAAAAAGTGTAAAGGAAAAATCTATCTTTGGGAAAAGAAAGTCTGTTTGGTATAGTCTAATGTGACAGTTGCAAAGCTGTCTCTGCCTTCAAGTTTGTTTTCACCTCCCTATTTACTGTTTGTTTTCTCTTCCTCTCATTGCCTCTTAATATAAACAATAACAAACCTCATAAGGTGGTTAAAAAGGTTATGTGTGTATTTGCCCATGGAAACACTTAATAATGTCATCAGTATCATCATTATCCGAGCTCACCGATTCTGCCTATAGTGACTGACATAGTTGATAGAGAAAAGAACTCTGAGCACTTGTCTGTTAGTAGAATAATATTGATACTATTTACTCAAGTGCAGTAGTCACTGAGTATATATTATTAAGAATATATCTAATGTTCATGTTTAATTTCATACTGTAGTTATGCAACTGTGTACATTATACTAGAACATGAAAAACAGAAAGTATAGCTAAATCAATACTCGAATACATAGATTACATAAAATATTTTCATATATCACATATACTCTAAAGTGAAGTAAAATTATTTTAGACAGTACAAATTGAATCCAACATTCTATAAGTTTAATAGGAAAATAAAGCATGATTATATGTTTAGATACTTTACATAAAAATTAATAAATCTACTATGATAAAGCATGATTATATGTTTGGATATTTTACATAGAAATTAATAAAGTGCTTGGGACAATGGTCTGTACCCTGTCACTTGTATTTTAAATAAATGCTGATTGGCCAGTAGCCAGGCAGAAAGTATAGGTGGGGTGACCAGGCAGGAAGTAGAGGCAGGGCAACCAGGCAGGAAGTAGAGACAGGGCAATGAGAATTCTGGGAAGAGGGAAGTTTCAGTCTGCAGTCATCATCCAGACAGAGAGGAAGCCAGACACAGAGCAAGCAAGATGTGACCGCCTCGCCGAAAAAAAGGTACAAAGCCACATGGCTAACACAGACAAGAATTATGGGCTAATATAAATTATAAGAGTTAATAAGAAACCTGAGTTAATAGGCCAATCAGTGTAAAATTAATGTAGACCTCTCTGTGTTTATTTGGGACTAAACAGCAGCGGGATTGGGCAGGATAGAATCCACAGGCAACAATCTACTACATGAAAACAAACAATTTCAGTGAGCTCCTCATCACACTAGATACATGACATATACTTCTCAGTGATTTATAATTCAAATCCGTTTCCTAGCAAGATTAAGATATTACTACATATTTGGACTTTTGAGATCAATGAAAAGTCATCAAAATACTAACTGCCAAAATTTCTCAATTAATAGCTTTACAATAAGAATAAATATTGGCTGGAAAGATGACTCAGAGCGTAAAATGCATGCTATACAATCCATCATGACCAGATCGCAAGTATCCACATAAAAGTCAAGTCTGGCTCGGGTGGTGGTGGCTCGCGCCTTTAATCTCAGCACTCGGGAGGCAGAGGCAGGCTGATCTCTGTGTGTTCGAGGCCAGATGGTCTACAAGAGCTAGTTCCAGGACAGGCTCCAAAGCTACAGAGAAACCCTGTCTCGAAAAACAAAAACAAAAACAACCAAAAAAAAAAAGAGTCTGGTAACACACGTCTTTAATTATAGTATTGTCTGTGTCTAGCAGACACAGGGGGATCCAGGGACCAGCCAGTCTAGTTGAAATGGCGGTGAAAGAACTGCCTCAAAACACAGATGTAGAAGGAATTAAAGAAAACATCTCAGCATCAACTTCACACTGACCCATGTGGGCAAATGCCCTGCCCAAACACACACATGAATACTTCAGCAACTTAAATTCAAGGATATTAATAATCTAAAACAAAGGTATAAATATATCCCATTTTTAGAAAGATATATAATTTTACAATAAAAAGCTACTAAAATGATTTCTTTTTAACTTTACATTCCATTCACATCCATATATTCAACACTTCCAATAACCATTCCCTTGTCAAGATGCAGATTTGTTTGTACTAGCTCTTTCTGTCAACAAGGCAGGCTTCCTGCAGCTACATATATTCAACCCATGAAGTACTTGGCATTCCTGACTGTCTCTTTAAATTGTCTCACTCAAGTTTTCTATCTTCACTCTGCCTAACAATCAGTTTCAAAGAAATTTAGTTGACTTAATATTATATATGTTAATATAGGTAAATGTCTTAAATCATTACACTGAGTGTTCAAAATGTAATTCACAAGCTACCACATATGTATGTACATTTGTGGTAGCATGGAGAAAGTTCTTTGATTTGTGTTCTCTTCTGTGTAGGGTTGAAGGATGTTCTATTGTATCTACCTGCTGGGTTATTTTCTCCTCCTCCAAACCCACAAATTCAGTTCTTCTTTGCTCCTCACTGATCACAGATCACTGAGCAGTGGTAAAAAGTCAAATGGTGTAAATCACAGCCCGTCTGTAATCGATTCCGCAAACAAGTCATTGATAAAGCACCTAAAGCTTGAGATGTTTATCCTTTGTCAGTTTCTAGATGTTTACCTATACCAGTTTCCTTCTTGGCAGGTTATGAACGAAAATCTTCACCAGGTCAAGTCAGTAGAGAATCTCGGAATGGAAATATTTGGAAGAACATAAGGAAAACTTGCTGCAAGATAGTAGAAAACAGTTGGTTCACGTGTTTCATTGGCATGGTCACTCTGCTCAGCACAGGCACTCTGGTGAGCACTCAGCCTCAGTAAACGTCTTGTGAAAATATTCTATAAGATCATCACTATGCCACATGGCTTTGCCCAGAATACTTAATATAGCTCCAGATTTCATGTTCTGCATTTTTTATCATTAGAAAATGTCTTATACTTTATTAGAAACAATGAGTACAAATGATTGATTCAATGTTAAATTTAATATCAACACTATTTTATATTATGGAGTTTTGTATAACTGGTCTACCTATGGTAAATGTTATATTTATAATATATACAGACACTCAGTATTGATGTTAAATTTAACTATCAAAATTAAACAATAATTTCAAAATTACATATTGTAATGGGAAAAGGAAGTAAAATAGATAAACTAGATTTAATGTTTATTCATTAATAAATTAAAATTATTTTTTATTTTTATTGATTTTATTGAGTTATACATTTTTCTCTGATCCTCCCTCCTCCCCTGCAACCCTCTCCCATGGTCCTCATGCTCCCAATTTACACAGAAGATCTTGTCTTTTTCTACTTCCCATGTAGATTAGATCCATGTATGTCTCTCTTAGGGTCCTCATTGATATCTAAGTTCTTTGGGATTGTGAATTGTAGGCTGGTTTTCTTTGCTTTATGTCTAAAAACCACTTATGTGTAAGTACATATGATATTTGTCTTTCTTGGTCTGGGTTACCTCACTCAATATGATGTTTTCTAGATCCATGCATTTGCCTGCAAATTTCAAAATGTCATTATTTTTTTCTGCTATGTAGTACTCCATTGTGTAAATATTCCACATTTTCCTTATCCATTTTTCGGTAGAGGGGCATTTACGTTGTTTCCAGTTTATGGATATGACAAACAATGCTGCTGTGAACATAGTTGAGCATACATCCTTGTGGTATGATTGAGCATCTTTTGGGTATATACCCAAAAGTGATATTGCTGGGTCTTGAGGAAGGATGTTTCCTGATTTTTTGAGAAATCGTCATACTGATATCCAAATGGGCTGAACCAGTTTACACTCCCACCAGCAATGCAGGAGTGTTCCCCTTACCCCACAACCTCTCCAGCAGAAGTTATCATCCGAGTTTTTGATCTTGGCCATTCTTACAGGTACAAGATGGAATCTCAGAGCTGTTTTGATTTGTGTTTCTCTGATGGCTAAGGATGTTGAGCATTTCCATAAGTGTCTTTTATCCATTTTAGATTCCTCTGTTGAGAGTTCTCTATTTAGGTCTGTACTCCATATTTGTTGGATTATTTGTTCTTTTGATGATCAATTTTTTGAGTGCTTTGTATATTTTGGAGAGCAGCCTCTGTCTGATGTGAGGTTGGTGAAGATCTTTTCCCATTCTGTAGGCTACCATTTTGTCTTATTGACCATGTCCTTTGCTTTACAGAATCTTTTCAGTTTCAGGAAGTTCCATTTATTAATTGTTTCTCTCAGTGTCTGTGCTACTGCATTTATATTTAGGAATTGGTCTCCTGTTCCAATGTGTTCAAGTATACTTCCCACTTTATCTTCTACGAGGTTGAGTGTAGTTGGCTTTGATCCATTTGGACTTGAGTTTTGTGCATGGTGATAGATATGGGTCTATTTTCATTATTCTACATCTTGATATCAAGTTATGCCAGCACCATTTGTTAAATATGCTTTCTTTTTTTCATTTTATATTTTTTGCTTCTTTGTCAAAAATCAGGTGTTCGTAGGTATGTGGATTAATATCTGGGCCTTCATTTGGTTCCATTGTTCCTCCTGTCTGTTTTTATGCCAATACCAGGCTGTTTTCAGTACTGTAACTTTATAGTAGGATTGTGATGCCTCCATAAGTTCCTTTATTGTAAAGAACTGTTTTGGCTATCATGGTTTTTTTGCTTTTCCATATGAAGTTGAGTACTGTTCTTATATGAAAATCTGTCAATGTAATCCACCATATAAACAAACTGAAAAATAAAACCCACATGATCATCTCATTAGGTGCTGAAAAAGCCTTCAACAA
>PVIU01021781.1:0-30805 GCA_004026605.1 Ondatra zibethicus
CTGCTGGAAGTTGGAAGCAAACAAGATCATCAAGCAAAAGTTGGAAGCCAGGGGGCGGGGATAGAGGTGGGAGGTAGGGGAGCAGGGGAAGGGGAGAGGGGGAAGGAGAAGGGAGAAGGACCGGGGAGAGCTTGGGGGAGTGGGAGGGTGAAGATGGAGGAAAGGTGGACATTGGAGAAGGGAATAAGATATCTACATTTAGAGAATCATTCTAGGGTTGGCAAGATACTTGGCCCTGGGGATCCCAGGTGTCCACGGGCATGTCCCCAGCTAGGTATTCAGGCAGCAGAGGAGAGGGTGCCAGAACTAGCCTTGTACCATAGTCACATTGATGATTATCTTGATCACCATTATAGAAATTTCATCCTATATTTTTTCACTATACTTTGTGTTACTTACGCTAAGATCATTTTATTCTGAAGAGTATATACGATTGATAGTTTGGAGGCTCTTTGTTCTTGTACTTTTGAACTTGCCATGTTCTCTGTATTTCTTGTAATTATTGGATCATAAGTCTTTTCAAATTCATGTCTAGTTCCTTTGGCAAGCCTAAAGGAAATAGTGTGTTCATTTACTAATGGGTCATGGTGTCAATTTTACATTTTCTCATGCTGAAGTTGTTGATAGTAGATTTACAAATTACTTAGAGTTTTATATTGTTCATATTTTATTGATTCCCAAAAGGTTATCAATCAAATACTGTGATATAAAATCTGATCTATTATATGGTTTCTAAACAATCTTATAAAATAGTTTATCTACTGTGTGGTTGCTAGGCAATACTTTAAAACATCTTATCTACCATGTGGTTGCTAAGCACTCCTATTCCCATAGGAAATACAGGCCTATTTTCTTTCTTGCCATTTTTCAAGAGAACCATACACTATACCCTTTTCATTCATTTTATCCTATTTGTCAAAGAAATCAATGTCTGTGCTTATGTCCAAGTTTCTGCTGTCACTGCTGTTATCTGAGTTCTTTTTGGATTGCATAGAAAATAATCATTCTTAGTGAGATAATCCAGACCCAGAAAATCAAACATAGTATGTACTCACTTTTAAGAGGATATTAGCTGTAAAGTAAAGGACAATCATGCTACAGTCCACAAACCCAGACAGGTTAAAAACAAGGAGGGCTCAAGGATTGACACATGGATCTCTCTGGGAAAGAAAATAGAACTGATTTTGTGGGTCGACTCATAGTAGGTGGGGATGGGAATACAAAGGATTAGGTGTGTGTGTGTGTGTGTGCAGGAAGCAAGTACTGGGGAAATGACTGGAATAGGGGGCCATTTGGGGAGCCAGGTAGAAATCTAGTGCAATGGAACCTCCCAGGAATCTCCCAAGGGGTCCCTTGTGAAGACTTCTAATTTGGGGGGATATGGAACCTGAATTGGCCATCATCTTTAACCAAACATGATTCTGGTGGAAGGATTGATACACCGAACCAGGCACAAAACCTTCAATAACTTCAATTTATTTTGTCTGCAAGATGTGCTGGTGCAGAACTTGCGGAAGTGGCCAACCAATGACAGGTCCAACTTGCATCCCATGCTATTAGAGGAACCCACACGTGACACTGCCTGGAGGGCCAGGAACCAGAGGCTGAGTATCCCAGAGACCTTGAATAGAAGTAAACACAACTGGCAAAACAAAACAAGCAAGCAAGCAAGTAAACAAAAACCTAAAAATGTCAATGAAATGATTTCTAATGATATCCTGCTTTACTTCTGAACTGGAGCCTAGTTTCAGTCACCAGAGAGGCTTCATCAAGCAACTGATGGGAGCAGATGTAGAGACCAACAGCCAAACAACAGACAGAGCTTGTGAAATCCTGCAGAAGAGGGAAAGAAGGACTGTAGGAGCCCCATGGGTCAAGGAGAACAGAAGAAACCCACAGAATCAATGGGGCTCCCAGGGGCTCCCAGAAACTGAACCAATAACCAGGGAGCCTTCATGGAGCTGACCTAGGCCCTCAGAACATATGTTGCAATTGTATAGCTTCCTTGGTGTTCCTGTTGAACACCTAAGAGTGGGAGTAGAGACTGTCTTGGACTCTTTCGCTTGCTTTGTGCGATCCTTTTCCTCTCACTGGGTAAACTCATCTGGCCTTAAAGATAAAATGTGCCTAGTCTTATCACAACTTGATATGTCATGTCTGGTTCATATCCCTGGGATTCCTGCTCTTTCTGGAGGAAAAGAAGTGGATCTGGGGGAGCGGGCAGGTGTCAGGAACAGGGACTGGAAGGAGAGGAGGGAGGGAAAACTGTGGTCAGGATGTAATATATGAGAGAAAAATAAATTAAAAACAAGAAAAATGAAAAAAATCTAACAAAACTTTTGCATGTGGATAAAAGGCTGTGACCTAAAGAATTCAATGTCAGTTTTGCTAATAAAAATCCTTGGCTTATATCCTACTTCCTTGAGTCTTTTAAACATGCTATTCTTTTCCTATGTCAGGGACATTATTTTGAAAAGTCAAGTGATGATGCTGTATTCTTTTCTGTCATAGATGCATTTCTCCTAGATTTCCAAGGATTTCTTTTTTATTCCTTTTCTTCTATTTCAGCTTGGGCTTTTGTTATAAGCTCATTTTCTGCAATTTTTTTCTATTTATTTTGAGTTCTATTCTAAATTCTGAGCCATTCTAAGATTTTTCTATTGTTTCTGCTATTAATTTATGTTTTGTGTTTTCTTAAGGCAAAAATTGTTTCCCTCACAATATTGTACCATAAAATGTTTTAATGAATGCTTTATGAATGAGAGCTTATGACTTGAGGTCAGTTTATGCTGTCAGCATCAAGAGCTTCAAATGTCTCAGTACTTAGAGAATATAAAACTAATGATCTGGTAGAAACTCTCTGAGCTCTCGGCTATAACATAGATGTTAAAGCTGAAGGAAAATGTGGAAAGTTTAACAAAAACATTCATAACAAGAATTAATATGTATTTCTGAGTTAATATATAGTATGCAACTTTAAATATTTTGTGACCTAAACTAAATTTACCCACAAATTTAGTAAATACCAATCTGTCATCCATGTCTGCGAAAGTGCATATGTTCAAATTGACCAAAATCAGTCATTCGTTTTTTGTCATTGAGAACTTGGCTGGGAGGGTATTTTCTTTGTTGTCCCACATTTTGTTATAATGTTGAATCACCTGTATTATTAACTGTAGTTTCCTTATGAATTGAAATATGTCTGTACAGTGACCATCTTTCCTAACACATGAAACACAGTGACAAAGTGAACCTATGACATGTGAATACGTGTTGAACACAGTCTCTATGTATATGTACTTTTGTTATTAAAGTTGGGTCTTACTCACATATTAACATTATTAAGTCATTCATGTATTTTGGTTTATGTATTTTTTTTGTAAACCCACCAGGCACATGTTATTCACATGCGTTCATAGCCTTATCATCATTTCAGACTGTTTTTGAAATTGCTGCTATTACCATTATTTCCCAGGTTCTGTAAAGATTTATTATTTGAATTTAGGGTGGGTTGCTTGAAGTTAGTAAAAAATTATTTTTTAGAAGTAGATGATTATCCAAAGAAAGTTGTTTATTTTCTACAAGGAAAACTGTTAAGTTTACAATGGTCTTGGAGTACATACAGTGCTATTACTCAATTAACTGTTTTTAATGCCCTAATACATTATTGTTTGAAATCCAGGAAAGTAATTTGGTGCATTAATTTCTTCTTGTATGTATTGAATTAATTCTTATGTGCTAATGTATAGTCATGAGATATTTAATTTATTATTCAAGATGCAACAAAACAATGATTCTCTTAAAATAATCAGAAGTACTGCTTGTTGGAAAAGTTATTGGAAACAGATAAGAATGGCTTTTTATTGTTGTTTGTTTCCTCAACACAGGGTTTCTCTGTGTAGCCTTGGCTATCCTGGAACTCCCTCTGTAGACCCAGCTGGCTTTGAACTCACAGAGATCAACCTGCTTCTTCCTCCCGAGTTCTGGTAATAAAGGCATGTGTTACCACTGCCCAACATGAGTGGCTTTTAAAACTAAGCACCAGGCCATTATTGTGCCTGATTCTAAAAGTTATTCCTCACAGACAAAATGACACAGACAGTATAGACAGAATATATATATATATATATAGATAGATAGATAGATAGATAGATAGATAGATAGAAAGATAGATATTCTTCCATGTCTACTTCATAGAAGATGAAAACCAATGAGTGTGGCAGCTACTTTTCTAGTTCATAATAGAAGAAATGAAGGATAATTTTTATGAAACAATAACAATTAACATGGAAAAATCATGTTACAGAATCTCTGCAAGCACACAGCATAAGGCCTCACATAATTGATTTCTAATTTTCATTTAAAAAGTTAAGGTCTTTCAACTACCTCTATATGTCTAAAGATGGGTTCTCTAGTGACATTTACGTGTAATGTATTCAAAGACTCTGTACTAATAGACTTCTCTTTCTGTAATCTGTAAACAAGATGTGTACCTTCCTGATGGACTTCTTTACCTTGCCAAACTTGAGCTCACAAAATGCAGTATTTACTTCTCACTGTAAACTGCTTTCTTAGAAAGAATAATAGAGAGTTGCCTAAGCCTACAGCACTGCATTTATTTCCTTTTTTTCTTAACTTCTGAGCAGGACTAGTAAGAAACACCTGTAACACAGAAATCCTCAGTTCCCTGTAGCAAATCAACTACTCTCTTCCCCAGGTGTTTTCTGGCAGCCATACATTGAGAAGCTTATTACTCAAAACTCATCTGCATATTGATTGCAATTATCTAGATATGCCCATAAAATTCAAAATAAAATAAAATGGATCAAATTTCTACACAAAATTTAACTGTAAGAAGACATGCTACATCTTGAATAAACATTATGAAATACATCAATTCATGCATATATAAATTCACTAAGGAGCAAAACTTAACTCTGATAACTTAAAAATAATATTATTCTATGTATTTTGTCTAATAGACATGATAGTTTTGTATTTTACCTGTAGGTCTATGATACATTCTTACTTTAACTTTCAATGGCAGTTATAAATTTATGCATTCCCCTTGTACAACAACTCCACTGAGATGATTAGCTTGCAGTATCATGTAGTTTTGGCAATGAGAACACATAAATTATTCTCATTATTTTTCAAAATAAAACATGTCTATTATATTAACTATGTCTATTTTACTTAATTTTTGTGACATATAAAAGATCTATTTAATGATCGCCTTAGATTTAGTGATGACTTTAGATGCAATACCTATATTTGGAATGACCAATGATGAAGATTTGACAGCTAGATTTAATTAAAATTAAAAGTTTCTGCTCTGCAAAAGTACTGTCAAGAGAACAAAAACAAAACAAAACGACAACAAAACTGGAATAAAATATTTTGAAGACATATCTGATCAAGGATTTTTATCCAAAATACACACAAAAGTCTACAATAAGAAATGAGCAGCAAAATAAACCAGTAGGCCAAAGTATTTATATTTATCTCATTAAAATGACATACAAATCTAAGTAAGTATATGAAACGTAGCCCCATATCATATGCCGTCAGGGATAAGCAAAGAGATACCACCACATACCTATTAGAACATACAAAATTCAGGATATTGACAATACCAGTTGTTGGCAATGCTGTGGAGTCACAGGAACTGTACTGTGTTATTGGTGTTTGAAAGCTATCTTTTCCTTAAAGAAAGTGAAAATGTATGTCCATGTTAAAACCTGTTCATAAACATTTATAGCAGCTTTGTTCAGTTGGCCAGATATAGAGACAACAAACCCCTTCAATGGATATTTGAACTCATAAAATGACATTTAGACAATGGAATGATGTATAACACTAAAAGCTAAACAACCAAGCTATGACAGAGCTGAATTGAACTTATGCATATTAATAAAAGAAGGAAGTCAGTCTGAAAAGTGTGTGTGCTGTAATATTGCAACTGTGAGACACTATAGGAAGGGTAAAGCTATGCTGCCAGTAATTGGTCAGTTATTACCAAGTCTTTTAGAGTGATAGCAATGAGGAAGCAAAGTGAAGAGAATTCTTGGGGCAGTGAAATTGGTATGAACTGAACTAAAATAATAAATACATAACATTATATACTTGTTCAAAATGTGTTTGTGATGATTGGTTTTAAAGTCAATGTACCACAAATTAAAATCACTTTAGTAGGGAGCCTCAATTGAAAAAAAAATGTTTTAATTGCCTTAATTGATGTGGATTAGCTTAGCCCAAATGTAGGCATCTTCTAATAGAAGCCCAGATAAAAGGGGTCATGGCAAAAAGGATTATTCGTCTTTTGCTTGCTCTCAAGTTAATTTATTCTGTTCTTGCTCCTGTTGATTCCTTTGGCTGATAACACAAGTGGTATTTCCAGGTTTCCATTCTTCACTGAGCAGCAGCATCTCTCTAGGTCATCCTCTATGTTTTCAGAACTATATTGGAGGATACTGAACTTCCCAGACCTGTGGATTGCTACTGAGTTCTTGTCCTCTCCAGTTTGAGAGAGCCACAGTGAAACTATTCTGTAAGCTGAAGAACCAAGCCTCAATGCCTGAGCACCTATGAAATCCTTAGTCTCTTGTGTATAACCCAGCTGTTGTTAGTGTTAAAATGAAAACTGATGCAATAAAATAAACACAATTACAACACACACACACACACACACACACACACACACACAAGCCTATCCATTCTTTTCCCTCTAGAGAATGCTAATGGAGTGTGTCACCAAGAGTGAACCCTAATAGGCTTTGTGTAATAATGATACAGCAATGTAAGCTCACCAGTTTTAATATATGTGCCTCTGTTATGAGAAATATGTGTAATAAGGGAGGCTTTTAGTGTGTGAACAGCAAGGAGTAGCAAGAAGATCTTAACACTTCCTTCCCAGGTTTATGATGAATCTATAACTAGTCTAAAATTAAAGTCTATTAAGATATGCAAATTGCATTTAACAAATAATAAGATGAATTCGTAGGTCTGAAGATATAGTGGTGAACTAGACTCTTTTAAGTAGTTTCCTAAAATTTAAGAATTTTCTTAAAAGCATTCTGTAGCACACCTTGATAATTTTATACTGCAGAAAGAACATAAAATACATACTTTGGGATTATTAGTTGTCAACCTTAATGTACCTTAATAACTTAAAAACCAGAAATACCCTATGTTCCACCAGTTATAAAAGGACCTTGTGAAGTGTTAGGGAATGGATAGAATTTTGTTGCACATTTTCTCATTCAGTTGTGTTAGACCATAAATTAAACTATGTTTATCTCTCTATTTTCTCATGTTTCCTTATTTAGTTTTATTTTGCGTTACTTTGTTTTTGAGATTATAATGCAATTGACATTTTCACCCCTTTCTCTCCTCCAAACTCCGTCATATATCCTTCCCCACTCTCCTAGTACTTTTTTAACTAATAATTATTTCATGCACATAAAATATGTATATGCATATATATTCCTAAATATAACTTGTTCAGTCTATATAATGTTACTCATGTGTATGTTTCCAAGGCTGACTATTCTGCACTGCACAACACTTTGTAATGCTTTAAGACCTGCTCTGAAAGAGGGAAACCTGGCATGGTACTGGAGACCTAGCTAACTATTCAGTGCTAGTGAAGTCATGGTTATTGGAGGAGAATCTACAACCACTACTTTACTAAACCAGTAATATCATAATAACACCATAAACATTCGTTCTTATACCTTCAGATAAGTGTACTCTTCAATCTTCTTCAAGGAAACTTCTCCTTACAACAGATAGAGGCTATTACAGAAAGCCACAACTAATCAAAATGCAGAGTTGTACAGACCAGTCCCAACTGAAACATCCACTGAACGTATACCTTTGCTTCAGGGACATTACAGAAGAGGCCACAAGATTGTAAGAGATTTGACATGCTCAGCTCTATCTTATCTAAGTCACTTTTGATAGGTCCCACCTCCTACAAATATTAATATAGAACCAGGGGTATGTTTTCAGGACACCAGTTTTGGGGTATAATATTCAATCCATAGCATATTTCAGGGAGATTGTGTCTCTTTGTCCTACCTCTTTATTTTTAAAGTTTATACTAAAAGTAAATTTACTTAAGAACACAGGCATGAATTCTACTGCTACTGACTGTTGGATTACCACTTGTTCTACAGTATTATCTTTATTCATCAATGTTTTATGTCGTAACAATACTAATCTCCTTGGTAGGAAAACTCTGTGTCTCTTCTGCAACAAGAGCGAACTTTCAAATTCTAGTCTTTTTCTTTATATGTAGGTTCTACATCTCATGCCCAGTTAGCATATGCCATTATGAGAAGTAATGCTTTAGACATCCAGGTTTTTCTCAATTTTTTTTCCTTTTCTGTAATGTTGGGTCATCAAAACTTTGATACTGTGACTGTACTCTAATACTATTAGTTAAGAGATCTTTGATATTTTAGAATCCAAGTTTAATTAGTATTCCTGGCAGTTTCATTGAAGAATCTTGAATTTTCAAATAAAATTATTTTTTTGAAAGTGTCAGTCTGTTACTTGTTGAGGAGTAGAAGTGGTTGTGTGAGTGCCACACAGATGCTCTTGCTCCACTGAGCACTGGCTGAGTTTCCTCCCTGTATTGTGATTGCCATTCTTCTCCTCTGTAGGGTCCTTCAGCTCTGGGCAGTATCTAACCACAAACTACTTGTTTTTTTGTTTTTTGTTTTTGTTTTTGTTTTTGTATGAGGGCAGAAGATGAAGGGGCTTTGAGCAGGTCCAGGCAATTATATAAGCCTTTCTATCATTTTTGTTCTTGTGACTGTGTAATCCAAATATACTGAAAAGTTTGTGGGAAACAGAGATGCTATGGGATTTTTGGCAATCACTGATATGATCCCTAGAGCCTAAGAAGAAGTCATTCATCTGTGAGTCACTTCTCATGGCACCTTCTCTCATTATTTTAATAGCCTCTCTCTCCATCTACATATCAGGAGGGATTCTCCCCCAATCATGTGTTAATGGTGGGGGAAAAATTCATATAAGTGATTTGAATGGTTTGAAGGCACCTACAAAAAGTGAATGGTTGCTTTCTTTATATTCATGCTCTAGAAAGTCCCTAACCTTGAGAATTCTCAGTAAGTACATGTCTAAATGTAATACTGGTCACAGAAAACATTGGAAGAAATATGCGTAGGTGTATACAATAGACTACCGTGAATGATTTGACTGAATGGTGACATTGTGAAAAGAGCAGTGTGGAAATACCAAAGGAAAAACATACAGCTTGACTTTTCTTAATCTACTTTTTGCTGCTGCTATAAGAAAATATCCATGACAGAACAATATAAAATAATAGAACTTTATTTTGTTCGTAATCCAGTACAAGAGGTTCAAGGGAACAGTGTTATATAAATGACATGCAATGAAACCATGTTAGATCATAATGTAGAGGGAGCTGCATAGAGAGACAGTAAGTATTTTATCTCAGGTTTCTTTTCTTTTAAAGTTCCTAATTTTATTTTCAGTATTTGGCATTCTCAACTTTATCTTATCCAAGTCACTCTCCAATGGTCCCACCTTTTACTAACACTGATACATGAATCAAGGATGTGTTTTCAGGACACCAGTTTTGGGGAACGTGTTCAATCAAATTGGATTTGCTTTTGTCCAACATAAATACCACCTGAGGCTTTTTTTTTCACTAAAAGAGAATCTCAACCAGATTAAATAATATCAGCTTGAAAAGCTGTTTGCTCTTTGAACTGGAAGCTGTTCTGAAGGCATCACTCTTACATCTCTACAGATAGACATGATTGACCTGGTGTCTTTCTGTGGCAGAGTTTCCTGCTGCCCTGGCACCAGATAGTTACCAAGCAAGCCCCACTAGTCATAACCACTCTCTCCATCCCACCCCAACTCCCCAGCCCCTGCCATACCTGGCCTAACTCAGGAGTTAGCATCCAACTTTAATGGTGTGGAACAATTCTGTATTCTGTCAATTATGTTTCAAATAAACACTGATTGGCTAGTAGCCAGGCAGGAAGTATAGACAGGACAACCAGACAGGAAGTAGACATGGGGCAATGAAAACAGGAGTATTCTGGGAAGAAGGAAGTTCTTTCTGCAGTCCTGTCCAGACACTGAAGAAGCAGGATGTGACCTTCCCCGCTGAAAAAGGTACTGAGCCATGTGGCTAACATAGATAAGAATATTGGGTTAATATAAGTTCTTAGGGTTAATAAGAAGCCTGAGCTAATGGGCAAATCAGTTTATAACTTTTGTGTGTGATTTTCTTTGGGATTTACTGGCTGTGGTAACTGGGCAGGACAGAAACCCCAACAAGCAGGCCTTCATGTTACACCTTAATCCATCCTTTGTGTTACAGATACCTTTTGTCATCCTATGTGAATCTGTCTGAGAGTTTCCCATGGATAAAAAAGCTTATGCAAAATTTGTTAGGGCAAACACAGAAAACCATGGTAACTCATGAATGAGCTACTTGGACTTGGCATTGTATTTTTGGAAACTTCATGCAGGTTGTTCTGAGCATATGGAAATCTACTAGCTAAAGTGTAAATATGAGAAAATGCTGAAGGTCTAAGGGAAAGTGTTTCAGTTCACCAAGTCTGAGACCCCTGAGGCTGAAAAGGCTACGTTTGTTCTCAAAGTGTCTCTGAGTCTGCATTTCAAGGTCCCACATAAAACCACAAACCTGTGCCACAATAACTGTGAAATCTTTCTAAACTATCTCTGACTAAAGGTGAACTAAAATTTTGGCACTCACTACCACGGAATTTCTTAATCTGACTATGTGTTCCATTAGCAGAAGCTAGATCAGGTTGTTGAATACTTAATTGTGGCATAAGCTAAAAGATAATATTGAGTTAGAGATGCTAGTCTAAATGGTCCACTAAATGTCTTAGAACAATAAATTACCAGTTAGTGGTCATGAATCACAACAGAAGACCATAAGGTAAACATACATATCCACTTTAAATTAAATGTTATAATACATTTGAAGATTTTGTTACCTGCGTCAACATCTTTGTGTTTGATGATCTTCATATGAAAAGACACAGATAGGTTTTACACAATTAAAAACTGACAATATTGCTGTCAATTTGGTCTCTTTATTCTTCTGTATCAGTGGTTACTGTAGTTGGATATCGCTTTTCTGTTTCCTGGCCACCCAGACCCAAATAATCACATAGAAACTATATTAATTACTACACTATTTGGCCTATTAGCTCAGGGTTCTAATTAACCAACTCTTATATCTTAACTTAGTAAATTTCTATTGATCTGTGTATTGCCATGAGACTGTTGCTTACCGGGTAAGGTTCTGTTCTGGCACCTTTCTCCTTAAGCAGCTACATGGTATCTCTCTGACCCTGCCTACTCTCTCTATATATCTTTTTCAGCCTGGCTATATTCTGCCCTACTATAGACCAAAGCAGCTTCTTTATTAACCAGTGGAAATAAAACATATTCATAGCATACAGATATAATTCCATATCATCTTCCCTTTTCTGAGTAAATAAAAAGTAAGGTTTTAACTTCAACATAGTAAAATTGTATATATATATAAAACAGTTATTAAGCAAGAATTATAGTAATAATATTTAGTCCATTTACATTTGACAAATTAAGGAAAATACTCTATTATCCATCTTCAGTCTCCAAGCCCATAGTAACTGGCAGACTTTTCGGTGATTAAAGATCTGTTCTGTCTATATTGTCATATTGTTAGTTGCTTTCTTTTGTGTCCTGTAGAATGTCTGGAAGACTCTTTCATGAAGTAGGAACCCTGAAAGAATGTGTCACCTTCTTTAGGCAAGTTCAGGAGTCATTTTTCTGTGGGTTCTGCATGTCCAGTTCTTACAATATACCATCAAGTAGTCCAGGAAAGAACAGCTTCTTACTCAGATAGCTAGCCTTGTCACATTGAAGGCAAATACCATAGGAGGTTTCTTCAATGCCCATTGGCCTCTCTGAAGTAACTTGGTGTCACTAGAAGCAGACATGTCTCATTGTCAAGAATAGTCTAAGTTCTTAAAATATTTAAATGCCATATTCTGTAGGTTTTTGAAAGATTTGAAGAATACCTATTCATCTGAAATATATCTCTGTATATCTAGAAAACCTAACTAACATGACTACAGTTTGGCTATTAAAAATTACTATCTATTGATTTGCAATTTTAATTATGCATTACATTTTTAAATGAGCTGTCAAAACATAATACCTTAAACAAGAACAGAAGTACGTATAATAAAATTGACCTTAAACTTGTATCAATACACCAAGATCCATACCAATGCAAAGTATTTATTTCTTTATCATATCTACCTTATGTTTTTAAAATAATAGATTGACTATGATCATTAACAATTTATACCCAACCCCTTTTAAATGAAAACAAACATTTATAAACAATTATTTTGAGAATTTGGGTGTAGTTCTCTCTGAAGTACTTTCTGTTTTTTGTTGGGTGAAATACTTTTAGGGTTCATGGAGAACTTTTGGGGGTCTTGTTTCATCAAACCACATTAGCCTGGAGTGAATCTACAGGTTCTCATATTCTGTGGAAACAAAAGCAGAACCGCTTTTTCAAAACAACATATTCTTAGACCCAAATTTTGAAGTCAAGATACCTTTATGTTGGTTTAACTTAGCATCCACCAGAATCAAATATCTTGCTGTAGTCAAAAAATTCAAAGAAAACACAATATTATGCATAATCCATACTCTTTGTGTATTTTCCATCTTTATGTGACTTTTTAAATTTTCTGTATTCCTTTTTAACTACTTTTAAAAATTAATTTAATTATGTTTACTTCTTTAATTTATGACTTTATATATTCTTCTCTCTCTTAAGCCAATGTACATTTTTCCAATACTTTGATCCAATTAGAGATCTGTTTTTTCTCAATCTGTCTTTATTGTATATCTGAAATTCTTTTCTGACAAGGAGCATTTTAAAATGGTAAACTATGTGGTTGCAAACACCCTGTATGTGACTCTACTTCTGTTGGCCTTTTAATATGGCAGAACTATGTTTACCACCATCTTTGGACTGCTGGGTGGGAGGCAAGCTCAAGACCTTAACTCTGGGAATCACCATGCAGCACATAAACCCTTTTGGTCTGAGTAAAAGCTAAATCTGCCATGCAGCATGCTGTGTGGCCTAGAAATGTCTCTTATGATAGTGGGAATCTGCCATGGTTTCCTGCCTATGCATGGCCAGCAGACCATATCCAGCTGCTTACCCAGGCAGGGGTGCTGAATGGCAGGCATGTTTTCTGCTACTTTCCTCCTAACCCTGATCTGACATACAAGCACCCTGGCCCAAAGTGTGCAGCTGGCCACATTGGTTAGCCCCAACCATATGGGCACCATTTTGTAGAAGGATACTACTGTTGGCCTACAAAAGAGTTCCAAAACAGCCTGGAATGGAATATAACAAAGGTTTATTTATCTGGGGATAAACTCATAGAAAGAGTAGTGATCCACAGTTCTCTGCAAGATCTGGGAACTGGAATGGAATTCAGCAACAAAGAGGTTCACACTTGCTTTTTGTTTGCATTTATAGTACATGAGACCATGCCTAAAGTGGACAGATATCTTAGTCTATTGACTGAAGGAGTTCCCATGGCACCTCCCCCTTTTGTCTAAATAAGAGAGCTCTAAGCTTAATATAAAACTATATACAATAAGAACAAATATTGAGTATTGTCTGGTGAAAAGAAGAGGCAAAAACATACATAAAAATTAGAAGTACAGCCAGCATGAACAACATTAAACAAGAAATATATGTTAAATGTCTCAGTAGTTATTCTATCCTAAGGAGTCTAAGTCTTATATTAAAAATGGCTTGGCTATGTCATGAGATGAAAGTAACTATGTCTAGTCTTCCACACCATCAAAGAATTGAGAAGGGAAGTAATATTGCTTGAGTAAACAGGAAGAACAATCAAGTAACTTGAAAAAAGGTACAAGAAATGACACAGACAACCGGTTAACTGGGCATTCACCCAAAGTCTCATTTACAATGTTGGAGCAAAAATCTTTAGTGAAGGCCTAGAGTAACTGATAGATCATTTTCAGAGGTAGGAAATTTTGAAAAACCATCTTACCCTGACTTTGCAAGGTTTGGCAGTCTTTTTGCTTGTATCCTGCTTGACAAAATGGATACCATGCCAAGATGGACCATTTGTCAGTGGTCAAGGCAGGGGCAATTTTTGTCCAAAGCCAGTTTTGCCAAGAAGAAAACAAGTTTAAAGTAGAGTATCTTCAGTGCCCAACATTCTTTGGAGAATAGATTTTGCTGCCAGGAGCAATTGTGTCTCACACCAATAGAATCCTAAGTTATTTAAATCTACAGTTCTTTGAAGTGTTCAAAGATTACCTATCTATGTGGAATACAATCTCTATGCATCTAAAGAACCTGATTAGTTTAACTGTAAGTATGGCAAACATGGATGACTACTGACCTTTAATTTTTAATACCTATATAGCTTAAAGACTAGGTATTCATAATAAAAAAATTAAACAATCTTTAAACAACTATACAGCAAATTAGGACAATGACTTCAAAATGTAAAAATTATGGAAGTATCTTGATCAAAGGTAGAAATGTATAGTGCAATACAGTAAATATATCCTAAAATTGCATCAGTATACAAACTACCTTAAGCAGAAGTAGAAACATTCATTCATACAATATGACAAAATAACTTTGCATAGGTGCACAAATATTTTAAGCATAAATAGGAGCTTATTAAATATAACAAATATAACTTGAATTTGTATTAATATACAAGAATCTATATCAATGTAAATAGTTTATAAATAATGACTCACAATTAATAATCTAATCTACCTATTATTCTATCTCCTCTAAGCCTTCCTTTTTATCAAAAGAGATCCCTGAGCTTGCTTCATTTTCACCCCTAACCCTATACCAGTTATAATCAACACCTAATAGATGTCCTTAACCCTGAGGACAAACTTCATTGGGAGAGGGGTTTTCATTTTCTAGAATTACTTCCAGCTCTCATGGGGGTGATGTTATTTCCCTGGAATCCTCTAAAAACTAAAATGATGGTTAAGTTTCAAGATTACTGTCTGGCAAATAGTCTCTGAGTAGTTGGTAGGGTTTTTCTAAAGTTCTTATTTGACCAGAACATTATAGAAGGGGCACAATGTCAACTAGCCAAATTGGAATGATCTTGAGCAGTTTGTAACCCAAAACTGATCTTAAAGTGGTGCTATCAGCATAATGACATGATATCAACCAGGTGGAATCGTTGCTGCCAGGTCACATCTTTTTCCTGGAAACTTCAAAGATTAGTGCAGGAAAATGTATTGTTCATTGTGGAAAACTTAAACATTATTCATATAGATATATATTCAACAAATGTACCATAGAGACAAAGATAGTTATGGGGAGAAGTAATTATTTTTGAAATCAGAGTTTTGATAATAGTATTTCCTAAATTTTATCTTCCTTCTGACTTATACCAGGTAGCTCCTGATATGAGAGAGAAACTCTGACTTTTTCTTTTAACAATATTCTTGAACTTAAAGGATAGCCACTGTCGAACTCCAAAGTCAACTTTGATTTTTAAATAAGTTATGACTATCATTATACTGAGAAGTATGGAGATATGTATGGTTAGTGAAATTTTACCCTGCAGAGGATATTGGTACCGTAAGTCAGATTTCTATTTGCTTGGTGATTCTTTCTGGATACCTATCTTTTCTTCTTTAGGCATCTAGATGTCCAAGGTCTCTCAACTTTTTGAAGATGGTCATTTTCCTGCAAAGACAAGAACAGAACCATGCCCCAACACTTATAAGGTTTCCTTACCACTTTTAGTATTATCCCTTCTGTGGATGAGCCATTATTTCTCTTATCAAAAGGTTCCTGTTTTTCAAACCAAATCGATATCTGTATTTGGTTGCAATTTTCAGGACTGAGGATTGCTACTATTTCTGTTGGTTTGTCTCCTAATAAATAAACCTTTGTTATACTCCATTATGGGTTATTTTAGAACTCTTGCGTAACAAGTTGATGCAAGAAATTATAAAAGGGGTTGGAGGCTTATATTTAATCTTCAAGTAGATATGTCATTTCAGACATATAATGAGGATGAGAGAGATGATTTCTGAAATGTAAGGGGTTCACTGAGACAACTTTTACTCTCTTGATCAGTTATTCTCAACTAAATATAACTAGAGCAAAATATTAGAGAGATTAACAATTCCATGGAATGTGCAGTCTAGACTGTATGAATTTGTCTGTTTTCTCCTGTTGGCTTTAGCTTTATGCCACAATGGTAAATATTTTAATTTTCTTATATTCTTCTGTCTAACCCTGTGTCCTGATATATGACCAGTTTTAGAATATGTTCTAGACACCTCTGAGCATGATGTACATTCTGGCTTGAGTTCAATATTCTGTATATGTCTGTTAATTCTGTTTGGACTACAGTGTCATTGACTCCATTCTGTCTCTATTCATTTTTCACCTGGATATCTCACCTAATGATGGCAGTGTTGTAGTAAACTCACATACTGTTATTGTTGAGTTTAACTTGTCATTTTATATCTAGTAATGTTTCTTTTCTGAAACTAAGTATTCAATGTGTATATGTTAGAATGGTAATGGCCTTTTAATGCATTGATTTCTATATCATATGAGAATTATTTTTTTCTCTTCTTACATGTGTTAGTTTGAATTCTGTTTTCTTATATGGATTCCATGTTCCCATTACTAGATTTCATGTTCCCATTACTTTCAATATCTTGGTATATCTTCTCTTCCTAAAGTAGTGTCTATCTTTGATGATAAGGTATATTTCTTATAGACATTAAAAAGATTGATCTATTTTTTAAATCTAACCTAGACTGTATCTATTGAATGGGGATTGAAACCATTGTTATAATTAAAAGGTGTGTATAAATTTCTGTTATTTTGTTGAATTTTTAGTGCTTGATATTTTCTCATCTTCTTTTGCTTAATGAAGTATCTTACTAACATTTACCTTTTTCCCTCTATCCTCTTGGATGTACTTATTTTTTAATTTAGTCAGAAGTAATAATATTCTTTGTAGTGTTGTCTTAGTGCTCCCAAGATCATTAATTCCATTTTTATCATGGAAAGTTTTTCTTTCTCCTTTAATTATGACATGTTGTTTTGTCAGGATAATAGTCTTGGTTTGCGTCTGTGCTTTCAGGATTTGAAAGTATAATGCTCCAGTGTCTGGCTTTCCAGATTTCCACTGAGAAATCTGTTGTTATTACGATGAGCTTTCCTTTGTACATGATTTGTTCTTTTCTATTTCAGTACCGTTGTCATGTATATTTATTGTATTAACCATACCATGACATGGGGTGCTTCATTTCTGGTCTTGTTTATATGGCATGCATATATTTATTTTCTTTAGTATTTGTATCTGGATGAATATCCTTCCCTCCAGGTTGGTGAATTTCCTTCTACTATTTTATTGAAAATAAAGTGTGAAAATCAATAATGAATGCCTTTATCATGGGATTATTTTATTTCTATTCCCATAACTGAAAACTGTCAATTTTTTAAATTAATGTTGATAGATCTTATATGTTTCATCCATGTATTGAATATTGTTGTTGACTTTAACTGGGTGGAAAAGGTAGATATTTCCAATTTATTTATGTTTCATATCTGATTCCAGATACAGTCACTAAATATCTGTTTCATATTAATTACATTCTCTTTTCTGTTCCCAAATTCTCCTATTTTCTTATATAATGGACACTGCTCTCAGGTAAGATTTTTTAATTTAAGCAGGAATTACATCCACCTCCTCAATACATAGTTTTCATTGATAACTTGCTTCTCTTTCAGGGAGAACCCAAGCTTCCAGCAATGTTGGTATATTTTTGCAGTTCATGTAACTTTCATGGACAAATTTCCTGTTCACTATACTCATACTCATCATTGTTGTCAGAGGTGCTTTTTCATTTCTCAGCTGCCCAGACTCCTAAAATAATCACACAGAAGCTATACTATTTAAATCACTGCTTGGCCCATTACCTCTAGCTTCTTATTTGCTAACTCTTATATATTAATATAACCCATCTCAATTAATCTGTGTATCGCCACATGGCAGTGGCTTAACAGCAAAGTTTCAGCATGTCTGTCTCTGGCATCGGCTCCATGGCTTCTCTTTGACTCTGCCTCCTTTCTCCCAGCATTCAGTTTAGTTTTCCCCACCTACCTCTATTCCTTGTGCAGTCCCAAGACAGTTTATTTATTAACTGATGGTATTCAGAGCATACAGAGTGGAATCACACATCAAATCATGTCCTCTAATGTCTAAGTGTTTTAATCTTTAGAATATGTTGCAATTGGAATATATAATCTATATACTATGCTTTATGGTTTTTATTGGCTAACCTAAACTTATTTCACTTATATGCATTATATGCATATTATCAAAGAAGAGTTATTGTTTTCCAGGACATTTACTTAACTTCTAGAATTTGAAAATGTGGACTGTCAAAAGTCAAACTTTATACATACATTCTTAGAGAAGAAGCAGCATTCCTTTTCTTCTCACTCTTCTGCCCTTTCCCCACTCATCTTCATACACAGATGACCACCCTCCTCTCTCTTATCTTTATGGCTGTTCACTTTCTTATATATAAAATAGCAGCATCATTTACAGTCATTGATATGGTTCAGCAACTTGGGTAACATGAAGTTCCATCCTGGAGCCCAAGTAAACCTGGAAGAACACAACTGACTTCATAAGGTTGCCTTCTGACCTTCATATGCACTCCATGGGTTGTGTCTTTCTCCACATGCATCCTTCACACAGCAACACATAATACTAAAATAATTAAATTAAAAGTAACATTATTGATTACTTTTGAAAGCAGTGCTGCCTCAGTATTTCTAACTTTTAAAAACAGTACTTCCCAGGTGTGACTTATTTTTCTCTCCAGACACTACATTCTGTCTTTGTTGATCCTTTTCTGCATGCCCATTCTCACAATGCTTCAACTCACATGAGATGTGCTTTAATTTTTTTCTGTAACTTTGGGAGGAAAATGTAACTCTTTCTTAACATTTTTGTTGATTCAAAATGCTAACACATATTAAAAGCTGGAATTCTTGAATTCTTGAAAGACATATCTTTTGCTATGAGTAATATTTCAAATCATTCAGAGATTTTATAATTAAAAATATCAAAACTTAGTCTTTATATTTACTTTATATGGTTATTTGTTTCTGAAATCAAGACAGCAGCCTCTTTATAATCTTTTGTTTAAATTATGTGAGACATTTTGAGAAATAAATGAGCTATCTGTCACTTAAAGGATTTTTGAAGTTTATATCTGAGATGGAGAAGTATATGCAAGACAAATATTCATTTATTTGTATAATTCATAATTTCTGATTATTATATCTGTGTATTATTGCAGGAACAAGTGTGAATATAGGTATGAAACCAGAAAAGGAATTATGAGAGTGAAAATAAAGCTTTAAGAGAAGGGTATAGGAGACTAATAGAACACTTATGATATGGAAGTTGAAAGGGGAATGAAAGAGAGTATCCCCCTTAGGAAAACAGGCAGGACATGAAGAGAGTAGCCAGAGATGAGGTCAGCCAAAATGAAATCTGTTCAAGGAAGCACATTACTTTGCGTGCTTACTACTAGTAATAATAACCCCAAATCGAAAACTCCAAGTAAAAAGAATCCTAAATAAATTTATATTTTACATTAATCTTAAAGGAAATAAAATTTCATATAGAACTATATAACTTATTTGATATCAAACTTGTAAGATTATAGTTCATGGTTATCAAGTATTAAGTGAAACACTGTTCTCCCCTTCCCTGCCTCCCTTGTTGTGGAATCCCTGTTTCCACATCATCAGTCTTGTTCAAATTTTATAGATTGTATTTGACTTTTTAAAACATTACTTAATGTTTATTTTATGTTTCATTAATTTTTGTTATTTTCATTGTTTTCCATTTTTCTTTTTCAGAGTGTTTCCTATTATTTTTCTGAACTTTTGAGAGAATAACTCATTTCTTTTAAATATTGTTTTTGTTACTGGAATCTATTCATTTGCCTTAATAGCTATTTTTCTTGAATCCTTAAGTGCTCATTTGTGTTGATTTTATTGTTACTGTTGTTTCTTCTGACACTTGCCTTCACCCAGTATGTGTGTGTGTGTGTGTATGTTTGTGTGTGTGCATGTGCATGCATGGGTATATGTATTTTTTTTGATTTCCCAGTGCATGTTTTGCCTTTACAATAATTTTAAAATTAATTTGTAATTTATTATAATATGATTAAAGAAAATGTGTTTATTCAGTTCTCAATTCTTCATTTTTGTACTTCCTTTTAAATGATTTATTTATTAGGCATACACTGTTCTGCCTTCAAGTATGCATACAGGCCAAAAGAGGGCATCAGATCTCATTACAGAAGATTGTGAGTCACCATGTGATTGCTGGGAATTGAATACAGGACCTGCGAAAGAGCAGCCATTGCTCTTACATCTGAACCATCTCTCCTTATTTGATGATTTCTTTTATGATAGTACTAGCTTGTACTAAAATTTTTCTGTATTGGGGGAGTGATGTGTTTGCCAGAAAATTTGTCATGTATTCATTACTTAAACATATTATGGATATAAACAAAGACACAAAATCCAATATGTGTAAAACAAAGCTTAAGTTCAGAGTAGGAGATTTTTATATATCATTGAAAACATAGGATATTCTAATGCTTAACATATTTTTCCATATCAAATTCCTTTTAGAAGTACCTCAAAGATCAATATTGCCATTTTCAGAAATAATAAACAATTTTCTCATGGTCATGGCTGCAGTGGATGGAGAAGCAGATGCTCATGTGAGACATGTTTAGAATCAACAAACTACCAAGTCTGTTGGCAGAGGCTAATAGTTTGTTTCCCAACTGCCCTGATATGAAATAATCACACAGAAACTATATTATTTTAAACACTGCTTGACAAATAGCTTATGTGTATTTTTGGCTAACTCTTATATCTTAAATTAAGCCATTTCTATTAATCTGTGTATTGCCACATGGCTGTGGCTTACTTGTAAGGTTTTGGCACTTATGTCTCCTCCAACAGCTTCATGGTGTCTCATTGACTCTACCTAATCTCTCTCTATGTCTTTCAGCCTGGCTTTATTCTGTTAAGACATTGACTGAAAGCAGTTTCTTTATCCTTTAACCAGTAAAAACAATACATATACAGAAGGACTTTCCATACCATTTCCCATTTTTTGTTTAAATAAAAAGGAAGGTTTTAACTTTAACATAGTAAAATTAAATATAACAAAATAGTTAACAAGCAAGAATTACAGTTACAATAGTTATATCTACTTTATCTTTTATCATAACTAAGGAAAAATATAATTTAAACTGTCTATTCTTCAACTCCATCAAAGACACCAGAAGGATATAATATTATCTAAGTTAACAAGACATGCATTGTAAGAAACTTCCAAAACTTTAGAATTGACAGGGATATCTTGCTTTCTTGACAGTCACCAAAAGTTCTTCTGTAACGCTGTGGCATCCAGTCTTCAGCCTACAGGCCCAATGTATCCTACAGACTTTTCCATGAAGTAGTTAATTTGAAGACCTGTTCTCTCTTTTAATGACAAAGTCCATTAATTACTTTCTTCTGTGTCCTGCAGAATGTCTGGGAGATCTTACATGAAGCAGGAACTTCGAAGGATGGTCTCATCTTTAGGCAAGTTTAGCAGTCATATCCATGTGGGTCTTACATATCTAGTTCACACAGCATAACATCAAACTGTCCAGGCAAGAGAGGTTTATTGCCCAAATAGCTAGAAAATTCCATAAGGAGCTTCTTCAGTGCCCATCTTCCTCTTGAAGTAATTGGTGCTTCTAGGAGTAGATGTGTCTCATTGTCATGAAAATCTTAAATTTTTAATTGCTATATTCTGCTGGTTTTTGAAAGGTTTGAAGAATAACTATTCAGCTAATGTTTATCTTGGTATATCTAGAAAACCTAACTAACAAGACTACAAGCTTGACTATTATAGATGACTCTCAATTAACCTATATTTCTTAATTACCCATTGCATTTTTAAATGAGCTGCACAAAAACAATATGTTAATCAAGAGCAGAAATATACATAAAACAAAATTGACCTTAAATTTGTATCAATAAACCAAGATCTATACCAATGCAAAGTATCCATCTCTATAGCATAATTCCCTTTAAGTATAAACAAATATTTATAAACAATTACTTAGAAAATTTGGGTGTATTTCTCGCCAAACTACTTCCTGTGTTTTGATGAGTGAAGTAAATTTTGGGGGTGTTTATGACAACCTTTTGGGGGTGGTCTTGGTCCATCAATCCACATTAGTCTGGAAGGAATTCACAGGTTCTCATCCTCTGTGGAAACAAAAGAAGAACCACATTTTGAAAGCAACAAATCCTTAGATCCAAATTTCAAAGTCAAGATACCTTTAAAATATTAATGTTGGTTTAGTTTAGCAGCCTCTACTATGAAATGTCCCAGTGTACTTAGCTCATTTATAGTCAAAAATTCAAAGAAATCACAATCATATACATAATCCAGACTCTCTGTGTATAGTCCATCTTTATGCATCTTATTTTTTATTACTGTGTTACTTTTTCTAAAATTTACTCTGTCGCTTTAAAACTTTGTTTTATTTTTTCAAAAAACTATTTACTTCTTTTTACAATTCTCTATACTCTTTTTCTTCTCTCTCCCATGCCTATGTACATTTTAAAACACATTGTGACCCATTTAGAAATCTTTTTCATCTAAATTTGTCTTTATTTTGTATCTGTAATCCTTGTCTGACCAGGACCTTTCTTAAAATGCTAAGTGGCATTTCTAGGACTAAGGCTACTTTGCCTTTTGGCTCTGCCCAGTCCAGCATGACTGAGGCATCTTCACTGCCTCTGTGATCCCTGCACACCACCCTTGTTGCAGTTATACAGTGGGTTTATGTTGTGCCATTAAGCAGTTTGTAACATGCTGCTCACAAACCCCATTTAAATGCTCTGTAGCCATACTTCCTGAAAGACTCAGAGCCCTTAGCACTGGCAAACCATAAAGTCACCATTTTTAAAGAGGCTGCATAGATTTTACTACTAAAGCTGAGTCAGGAAACTTCTTACAGGAGCCGTCTCTGCTTTCTGCCAGCAAACAGAGCAAGAAACTGTGTTATCTCTCTCTCTTTGTTGTATGACTGCTAAACTCTTGTTGCTGATATGTAGTTAACTTGAAAAATATTTTTCAGCACACAAGAAGTCTTCACTATTTAGAAACAGTTGGCATCCTATCTTCCTGACCAATTTTATGTCACTTTGCCCACATTTAAAATTGATACTAAAATAAAACTTTTAAAGAGATTATTTTAATTTATTTTTTTATTATAAAAATTTTTAATTTTATATACTAGCCCCAGTCCCCTCTACTTCTCCTTCTCCCAACCCCAAATCCTTCTTTTCACCCAGCATCAACTCCTCAGAGGGAGTAAGACTTCTCTAGGGGAGTTAACAATGTCTGGTATACAAAGTAGAAGCAAGACCAAGCTCCTTCCTCCTGTATCAAGTCTGAGCAAGGTAACCCAACTTAGGGAATGGGCTTCAAAAAGCCAGTTCATGCACCCAGGACAAGTCCTGGTTTCACTGTCAGCACCCCACCCAACAGATCAAGCCACATAACTATCATATTCATTCAGAGGTCCCAAGAAGGATCCCCAGTTCTCAGTCCAGAGTCCTTGAGCACCCACTAGCTTGGGTCAGCTATATCTGTGTTTTTTCCAATCATGATCTTGACTCCCCTCATATGATCCCTCCTTTCTCTCTTCAACTAAGCTCCAGGAGTTAAACCCAGAGCTTGACTGTGGATCACTGGCATCTTATATCTTTCATCAGTTACTGGATGTAGGTTCTATAATGTCAGTTAGGGTAGTCATTAATCCAATTATAGGGAAAGGCTAGTTCAGGCACCCTATCCACTATAACTAGGAGTCTTAGCAGGGGAGATTTTTAAGTATATGTCTAAATTGAGAATATTTCAAATACATGTAGGATAATTATCTATAGTGTAATTGTTTTCCATTTAATATATAGATAAAAATTTTTAAAATCACACTTATTATAAGTTCAATATAAAATATTAAATAAAAGGAACTGACTTCAGATCTTATATATATAATTAAACCCTGAAGAACTAGAGTAGTAAAATATAGAATATGTAAATAAGATGAGCCTTATACTAATATTTTTATATCCATGGAGCATTCAAGAAGCAAGTAGTATTATATATATATATATATATATATATATATATATATATATATATATATAGAGAGAGAGAGAGAGAGAGAGAGAGAGAGACTGCCTTTTGTGAAATTCTTTTAAATTATTAGAAAGGAACAAGTTTACTAAAATGTAGATTTCAAAGAAAAGATAATTTGAGCACAGAAAATGTTGAAAACAGTTGCTAAATATTCAAAGTAATTATTGATAGGTCAGGGTGGAGGAAGTCACAGACAAATTATAATGAAGATGAGTGACACAGGAAAAATGTCATTTTCCTCATGACCTTGGGACAGGTACAAATTAATCCAGAATGAAAATTAATTGTGAACTAAAATCCCCAATTAATTCTGCTTTTACTTAAGAATGCTAGTTCACTCACTTACATGGGTAGAATCATTGGGATGGAGATACCTAATTTACACACACAAAATGGATCTATATTTCCTAAAGAAATTAATAAACAATGTGGAAGAATTAATAAGGTCCATGTAAAGGTCCTCTGCATTTTGGCATTCAGGAGGCCACTGCACTAAAACTGGATTGGCAGGTGTGAACCCTCAAAATCAATAAACATTACATCCAGTTTTCTTTTTTTCTCAAATATGGATTAGCAGGGCTCACCTAACACTTGCAAATGAGAAACTGAAACACAAACCAAAACAAATGTATTGGAAGAGGCAGAAAACCTGCAGCCCTTCTAGCTAGTATTCTCATGAGGATTTGTAAATCCCTCTTTATTTTTGGAAAGAAATAGACATATCATTTCTTAGTTTGACAATATTTCATATCAAAAGATAATCATACAGGCGACAAATCATCATGGTGCCAACAAACAATCATCTATTGACACTTGTTGAAACTTAGTAAAGCAGGCAATATTAAGGGTCACCATGGTATATGCAGGCAGCAGTGTGGCATACAGGAGAGAGATCTGAATCAATAGCATTCATCTCCTTGCTTCCTGATTTGCACATTTATGAGAAGGCACATGCCTTCCAGCACTGAGCTGTTCCTGCAGCCATGCCTTCCCTGCCATGTTGGACTGTTCTCTCCAATCATAGGCCAATATAAAGTCTTACTTCTCTCAGGCTTTGTGTTTGTGTGTGTGTGATATTTGGTCATAGTATCATGAAAAGATGTAGATACATGTACCCAGAAGACCAACAGTTGATCAAGCCAAAATTGATGATATCAAGATAAATAATCCAAAGAAAGACTATAGGAGATCAGCTGGTACCACAGATAAATTCAGATAAAAAAAAACCAAACCAATGTTTTGAATAGCGATTCATAAAATTAAGCAAATGAGTAGAGCAACCTAACTAAAGTTGAGAAAACAGTGAGTTTAATAAACAAGGATAGGGAATTCCAGCACTTGGGAGGCAGAGATAGGCAGATCACTGTGAGTTCGAGACCAACCTGGTCTACAAGAGCTAGTTCTGTGTCTGGGACCTCCGAGGAGTAGGTAGAAACCAGAGATCTCTGAGGGCCCGAGTGTGAGTCTGGGACATCCAAGGGAGTAGACTGGAGTTCTTTATAGGGCCAAGCCTCGGTCAGGAACCTCCACATGAGTGGATCCAGACCAGGGACATTTACAGAAACAGAATTGAGCCAGCAATTGAGGCCAGAGCGGGCCTGAAACAACAAACTCCACAAGAGCAAGTACAAGGGAGCAACCACTAAGGGAGTAGGCCAGAGCAAGAGACCTCTGCAGGTTGGGTATGAGTCTGGGACTTCCAAGAGAATAGGCCTGAGCTAGGACCTCTGCCAGTCCAGGTACGAGTCTGGGATCTCCAAGGGAGTGAGCAGGAACCAGAGACCTCTGAAGGTCTGGGCATGAGTATGGGATAACCCAGGGAGTTGGCCTGAACCAGGACCTGTGCAGATCTGGATGTGAATCTGGGACCACAGAGGAAGTAGGCCCAAACCAGGATCAAAGAGACCAACTATGCCAGGATGTGACCAGCATGCAGCCTTCTCAGGTTCCCCCCAAAGACGATGCCCACAGATAAGCAAGAAGAAGTCTTAAGAATCCACCGCCCCAATTCCTTTAACCTGTGGTACCTAACCTCCTGCCTTTTTGTAATAAAAAAGAGATGGGAATGTAATGGTTGTTCTGTCTCTTTAAGAGACAAGCCACACCCACTCCCTGCCCCATCCGCTGAGGCAGGCAGGTCTTCCTTCCTGCTTGCAGACTTAGTCCTCTCTCTTTTTCCATCTTCCTCTAGGAGAGGCAGCTTTTGCCTCTCCTCACTTCTCCCCTTTCCCCTCTGTATCACCCCTTTGTCTTCTCTTTCTCTGCTCTTCTCCCCTTCTCCCTTCCCCCTTCATAACCCCCTGAATAAATATCCAACCTCATTCTGCATGGCGTGCCTATTCATGTCTCTGTTTCTAGCCCGCTCAACATGTGTCTCCCTGCCGGGGACCAGCCACCACTCGGGGACTGGCAGCCATCTCTGCCTGGGATTAGCTGCTCTCAGGGCCTGCTGCCTCCAGCCAGATGGCCTGCTACCAGTACTTGGGGACCTACAACATTTCTGCTGCCTGCTGCTGCCAGGGATCCTGCAGCATTTTTAATTTTTCCATTACAGGCCCAAGGCAGTAACCTCAGCAGAAAGAGCCCCAAGCAAGCAATCTCTGTGGAAGCAGGCCCTAATGACCCCTGGTAATGCAGCACAAACCCCAGAGCACCAAGAAACTTCCAGAAACACAGATTGACCAATGGGGTGACTGGAACTGTGGCCCTGACTGCACCATGTGAAGCAACCATCTGAGCCTTGGATCCACTGGCACCTGCAAGATTGATCACCAGAGTCACAGATGGCCCCACTACATCAATCAGAGGGTAAGATGGATAGACAAGGTAAAGAACACATGAAATAACACAAAGAGCAACACGACTCCAGTAAAAACTAGTGACCCTACACCAACAAGACTTGAACAACCAAATATAGCTGAAGCAGAAGAAAATGACCTAAAAATAACTTTAGGAGAATGTTTGAGGCCCTTAAAAAGGAAATGAAAAATTCCCTCAAAAAAAATGGAGGAAAGGACAAACAAAAAATTGAAAGATATCAAAGAAAACCAAGAAAGCAATCAAACATATGAAAGAAACTATTCAAGACTTGAAAACTAAAATAGACACAATAAAGAAAATACAAGCCAAGGGAATTACAGAAACAGAAATTATGAGAAAATGATCAGGAACCACAAATGCAAGCATAAACAGCAGAATACAAGAGATGGAAGAGAGAATCTCAAGTACTGAAGATACAATACAGGAAATAGACTCATCAGTCAAAGAAAACATTAACTCTAACAAAAGCTTAACACAAAATATCCAGGATGTATGGGACACCATGAAAAAGACCAAACCTAAGAATAATAGGTATAGAAGAAGGACAAGAAGTTCAACTGAAAAAGCACAGAAAATATATTTAAAAAAATCATAGAAGAAACCTAAAGAAATATGCCTATGAAGATACAAGAAGCTTACAGAACACCAAATCCACTGGAATTTAAAAAAAGTCCCTTTGCCACATAATAATCTAAACACTAAACATGCAGAATAAAGAAAGAATATTAAGAGCTGCAAAAGTAAAAGGCCAAGTAGCATATAAAGGCAGACCTATCAGAATTACACCTGACTTCTCAATGGAAACCATGAAAGCCAGAAGTTCCTAGTCAAGCATTATGCAGATATTAAGAGACCATGGATGCCAGTCTAGACTACTTTTCCCAGCAAAACTTTCAAACACCATAGAAGGACAAAGCAAGATATTCCATGACATAACCAGGTTTAACTAATACCTAGCCACAAACCCAGCCATATACAAAGTACTAGAAGGAAAACTCCAAGACAAGGAAGTTGGCTACATCAACCAAAATACAGACAATTGATGATCTCACAGCAGCAAATACCAAAGAAGGGAAAAACCACACAAAATAGCATGACCAAAAATGAAAACTAAATTAACAGGAGAGAGCAATCACTGGTCATTAATATCCCTTAATATAAATGGACTCAACTCACCTATAAAAAGACACAGGCTAATAGACTGGATATGAAAACAGAATCCATCCTTTGCTGCATACAAGAAACACAACTCAACCTGAATGACAGACATCGCCTCAGAGTAAAGGGTTGGGTAAAAATTTTCCAATCAAACGGACCTAAGAACCAAGCTGGTTTAGCTATCCTAATATCTAACAAAATGGACATCATTCTAATATCAATCTAAAGAGATAAAGAAGGACATTTCATAATAGTCACAGGAAAAAAATCAGTCAAGAGGACATCTCAATACTGAACATCTATGCCCCAAATACAAGGGCAGCCTCATATGTAAAAGAAACACTTCTGAAGCTTAAATCATACATTAAACCCCACACACTAATAGTGGGATACTTCAACACTCTACTCTCACCACTGGACAGGCCAGTCAGACAAAAAAAAAATAACAGAGAAATAAGGGAACTAACAGATGTTATGACTCAAATGGATTTAAACAGACATCTATAGAACATTCCATCCAAACTTAAAAGAATACACCTTCTTCTCAGCAACTCATGGAACCTTTTCAAAAATTGACCACATACTAGGTAACAAAACAAACCTCAGCAGATGCTAAAAATTTGGAATATCCTCATGTATCTTATCAGATCACCATGGCTTAAAATTAGAATTCAATAGCAACACCAATTCCAGAAAACCCACAAATATATAGAAATTAAACAATGCTCACCTGAAGCATCAATGGATCAAGGAAGAAATAAAGGGAGAAATTAAAGACTTCCTAAAATTTAATGAAAATGAACACACAACATACCCAATTTTATGGGACACAATAAAAGCAGTGTTAAGAGGAAAGTTCATAGCATTAAATACCTACATAAAAAGACTGGAAAAATCCCACACTAGTGAATTAACAGAAGATTTGAAAACTTTAAAAGAAAAAGAAGCAAACTCACCCAGGAGAACTAGATGGCAGGAAACAATGAAATTGAGAGCTGAAATCAACAAAATAGAAACAAAGAAAACAATACAAAGAATCAACAAGACAAAGAGTAGGTTCTTTGAGAAAATCAACAAAATAGACAAACCTTTATCAAAACTAACCAAAAGTCAAAGAGAGAATTTCCAAATTAACAAAATCAGAATTTAAAAGGGGGACATAACTATAGACATAGAGGAAATCCAGAGAATCATTAGGTCATATTACAAAAACCTATACTCTGCAAAATTGGAAAACTTAAAGGAAATAGACAACTTTCTGAATAAATATCACTTACCAAAATTAAATCAAGACCAAATAAGCAAATTAAATAGATTTATAACTGCTAAAGAAATAGAAACAGTCATTAAAAGTCTCCGAACCAGAATGCAAATTTGTGCAACCACTTTGGAAATCAGTGCGGCAGTTTCTCAGGAAATTGGGAATCAACCTACCTCAGGATCCAGCAATACCACTCTTGGGAATATACCTAAGAGATGCCCAATAACACTACAAAAGCATTTGTGCAACTCTGTTCATAGCAGCATTATTTGTAATAGTCAGAACCTGGAAACAACCTAGGTGCCCCTCAATGGAAGAATGGATAAGGAAAGTATGGAATATATATACATTAGAATACTACTCAGCGGTAAAAAACAATGACATCTTGAATTTTTGCATGCAAATGGATGGAAATAGAAAACACTATCCTTAGTGAGATAACTCAAACCCAAAAAGATAGGTATGTACTTACTCTTTAGTGGACCCTAGCCATAAACAAAGGACATTAAGCTTATAGCTCACAAGCCTAGAGAATCCAAATAGCAAGGTGAACCCAAAGAAAAACATATATAGATCCTCCTGGAAATTGGAAACAAACAAAATTGCCAGGCAAAAGTTGGAAGCATGGGAGTGGGGATGGGGTGGAGGTATGGGAGGGAGTGGGGGTGGGTGAAAGGGAAAGGGGGAGGGAGGAGGGAAGGACTGGGGAGAGTTTGCCTTGTGGGAGTGGGAGTGTGGAGATGGAGAAAGGGTAGATATTGGAGAAGGGAATAAGATATCTACATTAAGGGAGTCATTTTAGGATTGGCAAGATACTTGGCTCTAGAGGGGATCCCAGGTGTACACTGGGATTTCCCCAGCTAGGTACTTGGGCAGCAAAGGAGAGGGTGCCTGAACTAGCCTTGTCCCATAGTCACATTGATGAATATCTTGATCATCAGCATAGAAATTTCGTCCGATGGATGGAGATAGAGACAGAGACCCACATTCACATCAGAGCAATGGACTGAGCTCCCAAGGTCCAGTCGAAGAGCAGAAGGTGGGAGAAGATGAGCAAGGAAGTCAGGACCGCGAGGGGCTGGTCCACCAACTGAGACAGTGTGCCTGATCTAATGGGAGCTCACCAAATCCAGCTGGACCAGGACTGAATGAG